>JAADVE010000135.1:0-31313 GCA_023334595.1 Pythium utonaiense | reverse complement strand
GGCTTCCTCCCGCTGCAAGCTGGTACGTAGGCGTCTCGTCCACAACACACACAAGCTTGAGGCGGTGATCACACATCACGTGCGAACGGCACCGATAAACACGGGCATGCAGACGATCCGTCTCATAACGCGTTTCGTAGGAGTAGACGAAGGCGTTGTGCGTGTCCAGGGCCTGCTTCGCGTCTTCTAGCGTAGCGTGCTCACGAGAACATACCGACGCTGCTGGCGGCGTGGAGGGTACTCTCCGACCCCGTCTGCGTCTTCGGAGCCACTGTCGTCGAAGATGAAGCCGGAGTCATCGGAATTGTCAGGCGTGGAGTGATCGGAGTTGTCGGGCGTGGAGTCCCAATCGCGACGTGACCGTAGATTGTCGGTCATCGCTTGCTGTTGACGCTCGTGTTGCCAATTTGAGAATGGTTCCAGCGACCAGTGCAGGTGCTCTTACAAGAAAGGCACGATGGCATCCATTTTTTAGAGTCCTGGAGTCCAGTAGAACTCGGAGAGTTCTAGTCAGCACTCCCTGTAGTCCTCTACTCCGAGTCAGCGCAGCATGCGCTCTCTCCAGCTGTCGTACCCTGAACCTCTATGCCGTGTGCGGGTACGTTTACATATCGGCGATCCACTTGTTGCCGAGCATTACAGCCCTCAACCGCATTTTCGTAAGTTACCGAAAGATATGGCTACATAAACATGGCTACATTTTCCAACTTCAACTTAACATAGGGGCACTCGTGGTTCATGACCAACATATCTACAGTACTGAATACCTGTCAGCTCCCAACATGTATTCAGCATCACCAACAGCCTTTCAGTAGTTGAGTGGCGCGCAACAGGTTTGTAGTAGTGAGACAACAGGTATTAATTATTACCCATCAGAAGCACGCTATCCACCACAACGCGGTGTGCCTCGTCGACGCCATGCATGATCTCAAACTACAGCAAGTGTCAGCCTCTATTCAATTGACAACGGTTCGCTTGCGGACATACCTCTTGCAGCTCTTCGACCAATTCTTCGGGGTCCGCGTCAGTGAAATGCAAGTGTCTGGTGTTGACGACATGCTCCGACTTCCCCAGGAGGGTCCCACGCACGACGACGCTGATAGTTTGATCCACGTTGTTGATCTATTCACAAAGAACACACGTGCGACACTCTACAACAGTCGTAAACATCAACTGGATACCGTCACATCCAAAAGCACCAAAACATCTTACCTTCAACTGTTGGGAGTACAACCTCTCGCTGCGGAACACGCATACGATCGCGCTGCTCCATGATGTCCATGATCTCTTTAAGCGCTTGAGCGGGGACAACAGCACTTTCACGTGGTCAGTAGTAGTGGAGAGACGACTCGGCGAATCGCTCGCTTGTTCGAATATCGAACTGGAACGCTTGCCTGGTGGCATGTCGAATGCCATCGTGGAGAATCGCAAAATGAGCTCGATGGTAGACATGCAGCTCACGAATCGAGAAAGAGCATTTCACGGCGCCGTCAAGTCAGGTAATCATTCGGAAAGAAGAGTTGTTGCGTTTCCGTCACGTGATTCGCCATACTACTGATTTTTTATCTCCTGGCGTGCCTGATCATGCACTGGATTCTTTATGGGCGATCATCATCGTCCTCTTGGTTAGTATTGTCAACGTGATGTGCTCTTGGCAGCATATTTTTGGATAGGGAGGCATGATCTCCACAAAGCCTACCACGTGGGATTCGCTTAGGAAGACACATAATGCTATTGGCTGATGCACTCAGCACAGGGAGGCTCAGCTTCCGCGCCCAGCCTGTCTATTTTCTTGATTCATTCCCGATTTAGTTGCTCATAAGCCCCCCCCCCCTCATTTGATGTTTGCTTCCCATCACTACTCTCTCGCTGCAGTAGCAACGAGAACTAATAAGAGCTGTCATACTTCAACCACGATTTTCCGAGTCAGCTCTCCTTGAGCTGTAAGCTGAGCGAGTCATTAGAGTCATAGACTTGCTAATGATGTCACGCGAGCCGAGATTTCAGATGCGGCAGCCTTTATACAGCTTCGTTTGAATTTGATATTTTCATGTTAGAGTTAGTATGAATTAGTCCTAAGAATGTAGAATTACACAAATGATTACCCCCCATTTGCTCTCTGTCACATAACTGAGTATTTCTGATGAGGTGGACAAGCACGAGTGGATAGGGCGATTGAAGCGGTATATAAGTTTCTCGATGTCTCGACCACGCATAGAGAGAGGGGAGGGAAGCGGTCACTTTGACTTCCACTGCAGAGCTTCCACTGTTATGCTTGGTGACTTCTAGCATTCGTTGCCCAGGATTCCAGATACCTGGTGCGTCCGGCTCGGTTGGTACCGGCAGCTTCGTTAATATCGTCTACTGTACTTCACTTGTCGCTTCGCCACGAGTTGTGGAACCAATGTCTTGTGAGCACGGCTGCGTTCGCGATGTGGTGGTACTGATGGTACCCAAACGCGCGGTATGGCAACACGAGGATACTTCCAACAGCTCGGTCGTCACCCATAGTCATCGTGCCATCTTCAGGCCGTGGGTGTCGCCATGAAATCACCTGCCCAGTCTTCTCTAGCTCGCCGATCGGCAGCAGTGCACGTGGATACTGTGTGTTGCTGGCGAGTGCGTACTTCTCGTGCATCTCACGGACATGAGGAGCCACGATGCCTTCGGTTTGGATGATGTCCAGAATCGCTCGGGTAAAAGCTGCAGGGCCTGTCCGCTCGATCGTCATCTCTACGTCGCCACCGCGATCTATACTCGCGACGCACTTTTCAACATGCAGCACCACCCGCCACAACGCCTGGCTGTACTTCTTGCCCGCGATCACAAACTGCGTGAACTGCAAGGGTAGCCACCCCGTCCGCTTGTAATGAGTCTGTGGACTCGGAAACTCGACGCCCACGACGGCATCAAGCGACTGGAGATGACGCTTGCCTCCGTCGCTGCTGATGTCCCAGCCAAATGTCGAGAGCCATTCGTCGACGGGTGTGATGAACGAGATGTCGCTGTCAACGTACACGCCGCCGTGCGCCCACAACACGAGATAACGGAAGTAGTCGGCTCGCTCCACGGGCGAGAGCTGCGTCTGGTACGTCGGCAGGAACTGCGGCCGCCATTCTCGAACTAACGCCTCGCTGTCTTCGTCGTTGTAAAAGTGAATCTCCACGTCCGCGCCGTTGGTCTTGCGCCATTCGCTTTCGGTCGACGGAGCTCTTGTCTTGGACGTGTAGTGGATCTTGATCGGCGGTAGTTCCTCACCCTCCTCCGACGCATTGACCGGGTCCACCGCTGCCACCGTAACCTTCGTCGAGCTCTGGTCCGTGAGACCTTTCGACACATTGGCCGGGTCCACTGCTGACATCACCTGTGTTGAGCTCTGTTCGCTGAGCTGTTCGTGTCGTAGTCGCTGCGATGGCTCTGGGTCGGTCTGGCTGTAGAGCTTGAGACTCGCGTCGCCTCTCGTCGGCACTTCTGTTGTGTTCACAATCGCCGCGATGTTCATGATCGTCGCACAAGCTACTAGCACGCCGCCCACACGCAGCGCCCGCTGGACAAGCGACGATGATGGCCTCTCCGCTTTGGCTTGGGACGTCATGGCCTTGGCGCTCGTGTGCGTTGGCGTACGTTCACTTGTGGATACACCGCTGCCTCCGAAGGAAGAATGACTCAGGCTCTTGTCTTATAAGACTTGAGCAGTATCAGACAGGAGCACTATAAACAGCGAGATACGCCCACCGCCCGCGAGCCACGGGTCAGTGGACATGGTCAGCTCGCTGGAGATGCTCAGGTGTGTCTTACCTGCATGGAGTCAACCGCAGTTCAGTTGCCGTGTCCCAAAAATGGCGACGCGCCTGGCTATGTGTAAAAAGTCACTGCCAACGTCCGTCTGGCCACGCATACAAATCAGAAGATCAAGTCGGCATCCCACCACGTCCTGTACTGTATTGCAAGTCACGGTTACTCCGTCTCACCGTCCAGTGCGAGCGAGAAGCTCACGACGCCGGGCATCATACACACGTCGAGACGCGACGCGTAGCCTCCCAGAACGATGAGATCCGAGGCGGCGTCCACGACGCAGAACTGGGCCGACGGGACGTTGGTGTGAGCGGATGAAAGCAGCGCACCGGAGCTGCGGTTCCACTTCTTGAGATGTGGCTCGTTGCCCACTGTGAGAAGATCTGTGTGGTAGTACGCCAAGTCGTGGACGTCGCCAGCCTGTGTCTCGGTGTAGTGCACGGGCACACGCGATGGCAGGTGCCACATACTCAGAAAGCCTCCGTTCGTACCGTGCGTCTTGCTGCCGCCTCCACATGCCAGCCACGTCTCCGAGGCGTCGGTGGCCACTGATCCAACCCAGCGACTGGAATTTCCACTCAACGGGGTCTTGTTCTTGGGTTCAGGCGTCAGCACTTCGATTCGACGCGCGGCGCGAGCGTCCCAGATGCACACTGTGCCGTCTTCTGAGCCCGTGATGAGCTCCTGCGAATGGTTGACGAACTGCACGGCGTGGAGGTAGTCAGCGTGTCCATCGCGGAACTGCTGCACGCATTTGTGGGTTGCGAGGTCGAATTCGTGAGCGATACCGTCACCACCAGCGAAGAAGACACGATTCGTGGTCGTGGCGATGTCGTTGATCTCACTGAAGGGGAGCAGTGCCCCTCGGTACCCCATGGCCATGCGGTCCAAGTGGCCGACGTACACTGGCTGCATCAGGCGCGGCGTTGGGTCGCGTAGCGCGGCCGCGATGTCCTTCCACCGCCACACGCGGAAGTCCTGGTCACCTCCCCTATATGCCACGGGAGGTTAGCGTCGTCGATCTTGGCCCACTAGAGCCCACTCCGATCCGGTGCAAACGTACGTCACGACGAGAGGGTCCTGGTCATCGCCTGCGAATGCGATGGTGTAGATCTGCGTCGGATGCGCCTCGAACGACAGCGACGGCGACGGCATGCGGTTCACACTACAGACACGACCACGGTCTCCGCTATTAGTCTCCATCCACGGCAAGGGATCCGCTCGGCATGGGCAGCTCACGCACTTGTCGCTCTCCTCCCAGAACTCGGGCCGCTGCACATGCACGCACAGTCAGTCAGTCTCTCTGTCCACCACCACAGTACACGCATAGCTACACGCGTGGGAGCTTCAGAGACGCACCAGCACGCGCGCCAGCTCGAAGACGTGCACGTGGCCGGAGCTGGTCGCAGCCAGCAGCACGGGGTCGCGCGTCACGGCGGCAGGCACGAACGCCGCGTGGTGGGCCACCAGCTCGCGCCGCTGCATCTTCCGCAGAAGCGCCGCGCGGTACGCGTCCTCGTCGTACGCCGCCGGCTCCATGGGCGTCATTGGCTCCATTGTCGCTGGTGGTTTGTCGTTTGGCATGAGGAGCTACTCACGTAAATCAGTAGAATAAGTGGTAGCTTACAGTTCCAACACGTAATTTATTCAATTCTTTGCACCTCGCGGAGATCCAAAGTCCCACGGGGCCCCACGCAATGTAGTTTACCGACGTCTGCGACGTGTGACGGAAATGGAGCAGCTCGTGTGGTGTTCACACGCATGCGAGCTTGGTGTCGCAGGAACTGAGGCAGATGCAGAAGGCCTGGAACGGCGACAGCGGCCACTGGAAGTCCATGGTGAACATGTCGTCGGCCACGCGGCCGAACTGCAGAATGTTGCCCATTGACGGGTCGTCCGAGTTGATCAGCTGGAAGTTCTTCACCGACGCCATGGACACGCGACCGCCGAAGTCGAGACAGTACGCGCCGAGGTCCTCACGGAACACGGGCTCGCGGTTGGTAAACTTCATGAGGTCGCGCAGGTCACCACCGCCGAGGCGCGTCACCAGTCGGTCCTGTCGGCTCATGGGCCGCACGACCTTGGAGGAGACGCCTTCTTCGTCGACGGCGGGCACGACGACGCGCATCTTCCGCGGACCGACGCTTGTGCGGTTGGGCTCGTAGGTGACACAGCCCATCTCTTCTCGGATCTGCAGCACGTTCTGCGCCATCTCGTCCGAGTTGACGGCGTCCTGTATCTTCGCGAGCTTCTGAGGGTCGCGGCCGTTGTCGTACATGGTAAAGCACGTGCCGAGAAAGTTGGAGCCCATGCGTCCGATGCGGTGCGCATCCGTGCACTCCTTGTCTGTGTGGATGGTGTAATTGGCAGTCATATTAGACCGCACTTGGCGGCGCGACGCCAAAAGGAACTTGTCTTCTTCCTGGGTGCCGATCTGGCCCTGGAGATACAGCTCGTAGCCGTACTGTTTGAACATACCGCGGTAGATCTGTTTTACGTAGCAGCGGATGATGCCAGTGTCGAGTGGCACAGGCTGCAGAGAGACCTTGCCGATATCCTGCACTTCCAGCTTCTGCAGCGGCTGTAGCACAAGCGGGTCGCACGGCCCACGGCACAAGGGGCAGCTTCCGGACTGACCGAGCCACGCCATGATGCAGCGGTAGTGGACGAATGCGCCCGTGCAGCTCCCCGTGCACGGCAGCGGGTACGCCTTCCGTCGCGCCGAGAACTCGTCCATGCAGATCAGACAGCCGTCGCCCGTGTCCAGCGGCGAGCCCGGCTCCTTGTCCTCAAAGTCCTTGTCCTTGGGCGTGGGCTTGGCACTCACCCTTTCGCTCTCGTCCTCCTTCTGCTCCTCGTCGATCGAGATCTGGATCGCGTCTGTGCGCGCAGCCAGCTCGTTGACCTGCTGCGTCTGCACGGAGCGTCTCCGCGGCGAGAACGTGGAGAGCGTGGGCGCGGGGGCGCCCTCGAAGGCCCGCGGCGAGTGGTGGACGGCCCGGGGCGAGCCGAAGTCGCCTCGCTCCTCCAGCAGACGCGCCATGCGCGCCGCCGTGGCGGGCGAGATCGCGCGCGTGAGCGCCTGCTCGTACTCGCGCAGGCCGTACTCGGTGCCCATGGAGTCGCCTGGGGGCAGCGGCGCCGTCGGGATCTCCCGGGAGCTCATGGAGGAGGAGGTCTTTCTGGGTCGCTCTTCACGCGAGCGCGAAGGGGTAAAATGCCGACGCAGAGCGAGGCGCAATCGGTTCAGTTATAGATTACTTCGACGCGAATATTTCCATCGAATAAAATTCGCCAGCCCAGCTGGTCGGAGAGGCTTTTCAGCCAATGAGAGCACGCCAAATCGCTAACATTAGCCAGCTGGGGCGTTTATTTTACGGAAGAGTGTGGGAGTCGAAGGAGTGACCCCTTTCGAACATGCTATTGATTTAGACAGGATGTAGACACAAGTGTAGCCATCTCACGAGCAACTGAGACGATGGTATGTGAGCTGTTGCCGTGCGAGGCTGTGGTGGACGCTGTAGCTCACGTAGATTGCCAGCGCCAGCAGAAGCCAGAGCACAATGAGCACGACGGACGACGCGTCCATCTGCGCGAACAGGAACCAGTTGAAGAAGATCGCGACGCAGGGCGAGAACGGCACCAACGGCGCCTGGAACGTGAGCGGCTTGCCGTTGTTGTCGTCCTCGTCGAGCTGATCTCGCAGCGGTGCGACGCCTCGTTCTGCACGGCCCTTTGGAGAGTCTTCTTCGCTGTCACTGCGCAGATCCGAGTCGCTGGCTAACGTTTCATCCTCCGTTGTGGCGACCTCCATGTGCTTGTCGCGGGACTTCGCTCGACGGAGCTGGCCGAGTTCGAGCTCGCCGTGGCCAGGCGGATCGCAGTATTCGTCGTCGTCCGATGATACGCCCTGCCGGCGGGTTGCTGCGACCCCCTCATCTTTGGATTTGGAGAACGTGGGGAGAATGATCTCGTCGCCGCCGTTGATGCTACGCTTTGCCATCGACTGCAGGTCGGTGGTCCGCACTGGAGTTGACGACTCGACGTATTTCAGCCCGAACATGGACGCGACCGCAAAGACGGTGCTCATACTCGCAACTGCTGGCCCCCACGAGTGCATGTAGTGCTGGAAGTGCGAGGCATCGGCTTCGTTTTCGCTGGTGACGACGAACGGAGCGACGACGCTCTTCTGCCAGTGGTATGCAGCGAGAAACGACGTGAGGAGAAAGCTTAGCAGCAGATGCGAGTATGTCATCGCGTTTGCAGGACTCGCATCCTTGAGGCGCGCGCCACGTACTAGAAGAAGCGACGCGTTTGTTAGATTAAAGGCAACGAGGATCCCGAGCGAGATGAAGTCCCAGAGGATCTTGAAGGGGATAAACGTCGCAATGAGCACAACACCGATCCCGCACAGCAGCGTGCCGTGGAAGAGGTTGCCGTTCTTGTCGAGCTTCGCGAAGATCCCCGGGAGGAGGCCGTCCTTGGCCATGGCGTACTGCACTCGTGGTTGGGCCATGAACCCAATAAACGTGGTAATTGGCATCGTGAACACCTCACCCGTGGAGACGATGGTCGCTGCCCACGGCCACCCGACATGCTCGAATGCCTTCCCGTAGGATTCGCCAGCGTCGATCTCCGTGTATCGCTGCATGCCGACGAGGGAGAATGTAGCGAGAGTAGAGAGCACGGCGGCGCCGACGATCGTGCCAATGACGGCGCGTGGGATGTTGTGCGTTGGGTTCTTCGCCTCCCCGGCAAGGCAGCAGACTTCGTCATAGCCGATGTATCCGAAAAAGCTGGCACTGGCACCGAGAAACACGCCCGGCCAGCCGAACACGACTTGGCCTACGGAGTTGGCCTCTTGCTCGGGGATAAAAGGCGTGATGTTGGCGGCGTCGAATTTGAGGAAGCCAAAGATGATGATGAACACGACGACGCTGATCTTAGTCATGGTCACGACATTGACCAGCATCTTGCCGGCCTGCATGCCGCAGAGCACGATGACCACACACGTGGACATGAGCAGTCCGGCGTAGAGATCCATGGTGGAGTCCTTGGGCTTCATCCACTCTGGTCCAGAGATCTGCCACTCAGTCTCCAGCCAGTTGGTGAACTTGTCGCTCCAGCTTCGCGCGCCGCCAGCACTGGAGACGCCGTACTCGAGCGTGAGCAGGAAGCCGGCGAACATCGCTGGCAGCTCGCCCAGGGCGTGGTAGGCGTAGGCGTACGTGCTGCCGGCCGACGGGATCAAGCACGATAGCTCCATGAACGAGAGGCCGCTGAGAATGCAGCCCAGGCCCGCGATGAGCCAGCTCAGGATGGCGCCGGGGCCAGCGTACACGTTCGCGATGAGGCCGGCGGTCGCGAACACGCCGGCGCCGACGGTGCCGCCGATACCGATCATGATGAGGTCGAACAGCTCCAGCGTGCGCTCGATCTCACGCGGCGCTGATGCAGCGGACGGTGAGGACGACGTGGAGCCTTCTCCGTCGCTGGCGGGGCTCTCGCGCGTGCGCGCGGGGCCGTGGTGGAGCTCCTCGCCGGCGAGCAGATGCAGCGGCTTTTTCCAGAAGGCCACGCCGAGCCACGACGCGCACGTTGCGGGCGCGGGTCGCGAGTGGCTGGCACTCATACTGGGTGCGTTGCGGACGTCGTGCGGGCAGCAGCGGAACGGCGAAGGCGACGCGGAGGAGACCGTGCGTGTGCGCTTCGCGTGTGTGTTTCAGTATGGATCATGTGACGTGGACGAGGAAGGGGAGAGAGACGCGGGATCAGACTCAGTCAAACGAACGTGACTCAGTATCAGGTGTCACTTCACATGTCGCAGGGAGTGTACTAGATTAGGATCCCATCGTCTTGAGGAAGCTGTCCCGCACCCATCAAACCCAGGAGCTCTTCGTCTGAACGTGGCACTCCAGCGCTGCTAGATGACGGTGCTGCTGCCGTCGAGCGTGGCGGGCGCCAACATCCCGTTGGTGCTCTCGGCCGTGGTCTTCATCGTCTTGTACGCGGTGGCGCATCCGAAATGGCGTCGTCTACGGTCGCTAGAGCTGCTCACGGCGGGCAGTCCCCAGCGCCGCGCGGGCGTGCTGTGGCTGCTGCTGTACGCGGCGGCGCTGCTGCTCGTCCTGGGGGTGTCGCTGGAGAGATACCACTCGCATGACTGCCCCAACAGCGAGGTCTTCCAGCTCGAGATCGACGCGCTGGCGAGGTGGGTGTACGAGTTCTGTGCGCGCCACCAGGTGCCGTACTGGCTCATGTTCGGCAACGGGCTCTTCGTACTGCGCGGCGACGACCGCATCCCCGTGGGCGACACAGACTCGGACATCGCGATCGAGAAGAGCGCCTTCTTGGCGCGATTCCAGTCCGTGGACTCGTTCACGCGCCTCGCGACACTGGACGCGACGATGGAGCTGCAGAGGGACGTCCACATCGTGTACCTGCAGGACCGAGAGCTGCTCCAGATCTTCCTCAACGCGGAGCTGGTCGGCTCCCACGCAGATATCTGGCTGTACAAGACCGAGGGCGTGGATGAAGACACGCTTAAGCCGAAGTTTCTAGTGAACGACGACCGCACCATCCGTGCGAAGAAGCTCCCGTATGACCAGATCATGCCGCTGCAAGAGCACAAGGCGACGTTCCTGGGCACGAAAGTGAGCATCGCACGGAATCCAGAGTTCCTCGCCAAGGCTGAGTACGGCAGCTCGTTCATGACTCCTATGACCACGCGGCTCGAGTGCATGGAGAACGTCTGGAACGGCTACGCATTCCACAAGAGCCCTCACAGCCGCCAGCAATTCGTGGGCCTTGTGCTCTTCGCCAGCTCGGCGCTGACACTGCTGTTCGCGCTCTGTGTTGGTCCGCTGAACAATGTGCTGCTGCAGACTCCACTACACAAGCGCAAGGGCTCCAACGACTTTGGGAATGTCCATCCAAACGTCCTCGCCGAGACGCTAGAGATGCACGGGTTCCTAGATAAAGATGTTGTTTAATCCTGTAATAACTTGGCGATGGCGTCACGCTCTAGCAGTCGGAATTCGTCTTCGTGGATCAGCGAGTTCTTCTCCATGCGATCCAGGTACAGCACGCCGTCCAAGTGGTCCAGCTCGTGCTGGAAGATACGCGCAGGGAAGTCGCGCAGCGTCTTCTCGTGGTGCTTGCCCTCCATGTCGCTGAACTTGACCTTGATCATCTGCGAGCGCTTCACCACGCCTACGTAGCCAGGGATGCTCAAGCACCCTTCGAAGTCCTTGGCCTGCTTGGGCGAGCGCAGCACGATCTCCGGGTTGATGCACTCCTGGTACTGCAGCTTGAAGGCCGGGTCGTCCAGGTCGTCCTCGCTCATGGGGGCGTCCTTGAGCATGAGGAACATGCGCAGGTTCTGGCCGAGCTGCGGCGCTGCGATGCCCACACCTTCTTCCTGACGCTGTTCACATCAGTCGTTAGTGCACACCAGTGGTGGAGAGACTGATGCAGCGGAGACCCTACCACTTGCTCTTCCATGTTGGCCAGGAGCTGCTTCACGGCAGGCGACCGCACGTCGGCGACCCTCTTGGACACGCGACGCAACGCTATAACGCCAATTGGCCACCGTAGCAAAGATGTTTAGATAGATGTGCGTCAAGTAGCGGAGTTTCTAGACGCCCAGCGGACCTGCATTGCCCAGGAACACGATCGATAGCGGGCCCATTTTGGTGGGTGGTGCTGTGGCAATCGCGTGCTGAAGTTGTGGCTCGGACACAGTTGACCTCGGCTAAGTACGATAGTTAATCGTACTTTGTCGGAGAGTGGAGCTCTCCATCGAGTGGGTGCGCAGACGAAAATGGAGTCGACGACGGGGTCTCTGGCGTCGCACTTCCCCACGAGACGGCGGATATTCGGTACTCCTGGCACGGATTCAGATGCGCTCGTGAAGCAGGCGCAATCGGAGCTGAAGCTCGCGGCGGAGGAGGCCAAGAAGACGGTGTTCCGCTTTGATTTCGACCTGAGCGGCGAGCTGCAGGACGTCCCAAAGAAGAAAAAGAACAAGAAGAAGAAGAAGAAGAGCAAGGCAAAGAGCGCTGCTGTCGAGGCAGTCGCAGTTGAAGGTGGTGGCGTGGCTGGTGCTCCAATGGAGCCTGTCACTGCTCCGAAGACGAGTCCGAAGGCTGCTTCCATCCCGGCCGCCAAACCAACGGTCACACCACCAGCGACCAAGACCGCAACGGCAACCAAGGCAGCAACAGCAAAGAAGAAGGACAAGACTTCAGCGTCTTCTGCGTCAAAGGAGATGTCGCCGCCAGCCGAGGCGGCTGGTTTCATGAAGCTGCGTAAGCCGACAAGCAGCGACTCGGAGGTCATGAAGATGCAGCTGCGCTACGGCCGCGGCAAGCGCAACTTGGCGGCCATCGCTCAGCGTGAGAAAAAGAAGAAGGAGCAGCAAGAGAATGGTGAGGTTGCATCGGACAGCGTCGGCAGCGGCTTCCAGTTCAACTTCTTCTCGTGATCCCCATCACGTCAATTAGGTTAGGCTAGTTCGTGTCCTTTCTCGGAATGCATATTGACCCCTGTTGGTCCAAATGGACTATTGTTCCGAATAGCTCATGACCTCGTGGGGAGTCGCCTTTCTGGTCCGTCATCATAATCAATCCCCTCACGGCCACGCGGTCGCCCCGCCAACGCTTCCGCCTCCTCAGCGCGACCGCGAGACCTCACGCAGGGCGTGGATTCTGTTCAAGTGCTCAGCTAGTGAGCTGTCCACGCGAAGAGCGCGCGCTTCCGGTCGAAAATGGCGGAGATGATGGCGTTCAGCCGCCGCCACGCGCCGCGTCAGAGCGACGGTACCGTGGAGAACCGACGCCACAGTCTCACACCGACAGGCCACGGAGCCGCAGACCCAGACGCCCACAGCAGCGGAGACGCACGCGCCAGCGCAGTCGTCGTGATGGCAAGCCATTCCAAGAAGCGCCGCGAGAAGCCTGCGTCGGGCGGCGCTGTGGCGACCACCGGAGCGTCGGCGGGCGAGCGCAAGATGAGTGGCGCGCAACTGCGACTATTCTTCCTGCTGTGTGTGGCGGTGTACTTCAGCGTGATTTGCTTCGCGGACGATATCGTGCGGTTCGCCAAGTGGATAAGTGATGAGAGCCCCGTAGTCGTGAGGCATGTGCCGTCCGCGACGCCCCACCCCGGACGGACGACGCCGAAGCCTGCGCAGCCGCCACGCGTTGGAGACAAGAAGCAAGCGGCAGAGTTAGTGGTGGTTAGTGGGGGGACGCAGACGGAGCAGCCAGCAGAGAAGGTGGGGAACCTGCGCGGTGAAGTGAATGCCAAGACGCCGGAGGCTTCGACGCCACTACCTAAGGAAGAGCAGACGCCAGGGCTTCAGCCGACACGAATCGACGAGGGGACGAAGAAGAGTGGTGAGAAGCAAGTGAGTGAGACCGTGCCAGTGACAACCACGCCGGTTTTGTCTGAATCGGAAGACCAACGAGATGAAGTTCCGCAGGGACTGCCGCTGCATCCAGATGAAGACGCGCCCCTGGAGAGTGTGGACGAAGATGGCATCAAGACACATAAACAAACGACGACAGGGCCTGAGGTCCAGGTGGAGACGATGGCTGTGCCGACGAAGAACCCCGACCTTGGGGTGGTAGACGAGCAAACACCAAACACGGAGCCGCCAAAGGAAGAACAGGTCGAAGACGCAGCCACGCATGATGCCACCCAGTTGCCTGAGACGCCCCAATTGATTCAGGCAACGTGAGTGAGGCACAGATGAAACAACTAAAGAATCTAGACGCCGAGTCGGCGTCTAGATTTTTTGGTGTCGCCGAGAGAAGGCCTGCTCTTAGCATTTCACGCGCCTTCGCAGCATCGGAATCGACGATTTGTCATCACAACCGTCAGCCGACTCGAACGACCCGGAGTGCTGCTCTGCACTCCCGTGGGAAGCTGCTACCAACGAAGCCGCATGTCATATTGCCAACGCTTTGGCTGGGCTTAGTCGAGAGCCTGAAGGTGCCTGCCTTAGCCTTAACAATCAGTTCCATCGCCTGGCAATGAACTGCCTTCTCGACGGAGCCTAACATCATCTCAACCGTGTTCAGTCTTTTCTATTCAATTCAATCCAATGTACAGCTTTCAGCGACGCTTGATATTCCGCGACACGATTGCATGGCCTCTCGCTTACTGCTCAGGCGCAGCACTTGGTGTCCCCTCTTGGACAGCCGCCTCAGTCGAGGCGGAGCCGTCAGGATTTCTCGCAGTCGCTGTGCCGTGCGCGACTGGCACCTCGATGGCAACGTTCGAAACAGCAACTGAATCGCGGTCACTTTCCACGGAGACACCGAGGCTGCTTGTCGTACTGCCGTATGCATCTGTCGTTGGGACAGTACCGGCTTCCGAGCTTGTGAGCGTCGCGCGTGGCTGCTGATTCAGTGACGTGCGACCGTCTTTGTCTACTTCCGAACCGACGAAGCTGTTGTAGGTAGAGGACAATGCCCGCTCCGACTGCTCCTCGACAGTCTGGAGCTGCGGTTGCCGGAAGAGGTCCTGGAACTGCTCGAAATCCACGTAGCCGTCGCCCTTGGTGTCAACCGACGAGATCATTTCCTTGACTTCTTCCGGCACGAGTGAGTGCTTGAAGACGTCCTGCAACCCAACGATGGAGAGACGACCAGACTTCTCGCCGTCCAGCAGCCCAAAGGCTTCTTTGATCGTGTTCTGCCCGATGTCGCGCTGGTCCATGACGGCGGCCATGAACTCGAGGAAATTGATCTCACCGCTCTTGCTCTGGTTGATGCGCGCGAACAACTCATCGGCGTCGTCGCTGGAGATGCCGCATTCGACCATCGCCGTGCGGAACTCGTCACGAGTCAGCGTGCCGGCCTTGGCCGTGTCGATCGAGTGGAAAACTTCAGCAGCCATGGCCTGGTGGATACGGTCCTCAGACACACCAAGTGCGACTGAAAGCAGCGCTGTCTGCTTCATCTTTCGGCAGTGGCTGAAGCTGAGCATGTTGGTCAGCAGCAGTCGTTTATGGTTGCGGAGACGCTCCGTGTTGACCTCTTTCTGGTCGAGATCACGAAGCCACTTGTGGTTCAGCGCCTGCGTCGCGGACAGCCGAGCATCCACATCGTCCTTGACGAGCGCCTTGATGAAGGTGATCGCGTGGGGTGAGTACTTGCGCCACACCTCATCCTTGAACACCAGCACACCGTCAAAGATCTTGCCCATCGTCTCGTCAGCTGTCGCGGCGTGGAACGGGGACACACCCGTCATGAGCTCGTAGCAGATCACTCCAACACTCCACAAGTCGCACTTCTCGTTGTAATCGCCGTCCAGCACTTCAGGCGCCACGTAATCGATCGTGCCGAGCGACTTCTGTAGCTTCTCGCCCTGCTTGAAGCGTGTGCTGAGCCCAAAATCGCAGAGCTTGAGCGTGGTCGGGTCGGCGGCGTCCTCCAGCAGCAGATTCTCGAGCTTGAGATCGCGGTGCGTGATGAAGTTGGAGTGCAAGAACGCAATAGCCCGCAGCAGAGCGCGGATGAGCTTGCGCACGTCGTCCTCGCTGAACGGCCGCTTGTCCTTGTACACGTGCTCGTACAGCTCCTTGCCCTTGCACAGCTGCATGACCATGTACATGCCCTCCTTATCTTCATACGACGCCAGCACGCGCACGATCTGCGGGTGGTGGAGTCTGCGCAGGATGTTGATCTCGTTGCGGAGCGCGTCGCGGTCCACCTCATTCGTGAGCTTGACGATCTTGATGGCCCACTCCTTGCCCGACTGGAGACTCGTCGCGCGCTTGACGCAGCCAAAGTGGCCCGTGCCGATGACGTCGTCGAAGCGGAAGACCTCGTGGATGTCGTTCACGGTCGTGTGCTGCACGAGCTCGGCCGTGAGGTCGTCCTGGTTGTAGGAGGTCACTCGCTCGCGCGCGTGACGCGGCAGCGCGCCCGTGTGCTTGGCGCGCAGCGCTGCGGCCTGCGGCACCAGCACGTCGCCGTCCTGCTTCGACTGGTTACAGCCCATGAGGTCTCTCTTTCAATTCAATGGCGCGAACTCCGAGAAAGGCAACCGATAGACTGATGCAGGCTACGGGACTAAGAGGACGCCAACGAAGAGGGCTGAAGTTGTTGGCGATGGTTAGACGCGTCTGTACTTTCCCAAGAGGATTCGCGGTGGGTTGGCGTTGGACACCGGACGAAGAGAGTGCGCCAGAGGGAGGGAGAGAGAGGGATATCTATCTCTCTGTTGGTGACGAGTCGGCGGGTGACGATGGGTGATGGAATGTGTAGGTTGGCGGGTGGCGACCGCCCTGACTCCCACGTAGACAGTCAACACGGTCCAAACCTCCGGACTCGGGAATCTCGCGAGTCGCCAACAAAATCAAACAACGAAGCGGCTGGCGCGTTTCTGGTCCCACGTTATGTGGCCCACGCGAACTACCGACACTCTTCGCCAACAACCTGTGCTGTCCCTTCATAAACGCATCACGCGGCGCTGAACGTTGGCCGCGTGGGCTTTGAACACGGCATCCGGACCTCTGAGATCGAATACCCGCCCGTGCTGAGATTCGATTGGCTGTTGGCGGGTGACGCACTTGCTCGGCCACCTCCGTCACCAGGAGTTTCCTCGCGTCATGATGGACAAGGACCTGCAGAACATGCTCTGCGGCGGCGGTGCGAGCCTGCATGATGTAGTCGCCAGCCTGGCTCCCCACTCACGCGTGTGTGTATCTCTCTCTGTATATGTGTCTGGGTTGGAAATGATCGCAGTCGCCGGCTGCGCGTCTCGCACGGCCGTAGCTCCGCTCGAGCGGCTCAAGATCCTGTACCAGGTGCAGGACGTACTCGGCAGCGGCAAGGGCGCCAAGTACCAGGGCGTGTGGCAGTCGCTGCGGCGCATCGGCGTGGAGGAGGGCGTGCGAGGGTACTTCAAGGGCAACGGCGCCAACTGCGCGCGCGTGTTTCCCTACACAGCTATCCAGTTTGCAGTGTGCGTACTTTCTCACAGTACGAACCGCAGTGCGCTGTGTCTGTCATGCTGATGGTGGTGGTTGTGAACAGGTTTGAACGCATGAAGCCGCTGCTATTGTCGGAGGGAGAGACCCGCATTGGCCCCATGAAGAAGCTCGTGGGTGGTGCTGTCGCCGGCATTGTGTCGGTGTTTGTGACCTACCCGCTCGACTTTGTGCGTGCGCGACTCACAGTGCAGGGCGGACTGTCGACGACTCAGTATAAGGGCATTTGGGACGCACTGCGCGGCATCGCACGCACTGAGGGTATTGCTGGACTGTACCGCGGTATGTCACCGACGGTGCTGGGCGTGGCGCCGTACGTTGGGCTCAACTTCATGGTCTTCGAGACGCTGCGTGCCAATGCGCCGCTGGACGACCAGGGCAATCCAAACACGCTGCTCCTGCTGAGCTGCGGTGCAGTCGCCGGTGCCTGTGGCCAAACGGCCGCTTACCCGATGGATCTCTTGCGACGCCGGTTCCAAGTGAGTGCATTGCAGGCGAACGCTGGTGCCTACACGTCCACGCTCGGTGGGCTACGGTTTACGATCCAGAACGAAGGAGTTCGAGGACTATACAAGGGTCTGCTGCCAAACTTCATCAAGGTGGTGCCCTCAATCGCGATCATGTTCACGACCAATGAGCTGCTACAACGAGCGCTGCGCGATGAATAGATGCTGGCACCCGCGGATGACTTGAATGAAGAAGATACTGGAATTTTTAGTCAAGGACACAGTTGGTTCGTGGTGGTGGAGACTTGATATCATCACACTACATGACATGATGATGATCACCTCCACGCCCCTCTCGCACTTCACGCACTATGGCTCGCACGGTCGCGTGCTGAAAGTCAGCTGATTGGGCTCACCTTCTGGTGGATAGAGTTCGTTCGTGTGATGACTGCTTCGATCCTCAGCCTGAGCTGCTCAGAGAAATCACTTTGCTGAACAGCTACGATCGTCTGCTCGCCCAGAGGGTGATGCCAAACGCACTGATGACTAGACATAGGGCGGACCACGCGAACGCCACTTTACTGTACTCAGACTGCCGATGCTCGCCGCAACGTGTGTTGTCTCCCGTCGATGAGACGCTGGTGGTCTCCATCCCCATGAAGATTTGTGGCCACAACAAATCCTTCACAGCACAAATCAACCATGAGATTCCGTCGAGCAATCAAATCCCAAGCAAGTCATGCGTCTCCATGCACTGTCTCCCACTCTGGCCCACTCTCCTCACGCCGTCCCAGTGGACAGCCCAAGAACTTCTGCATGACCCGAACCAGATCCACTCGAGTACTGTACAGCGCTCCAGCTTGCACATTCTCTCCGACTCGCAGACTGCTGAGCTCCATGCTGGAGCTCCTCCACTGCAGCAACTGCTATGCGAGCACTGACGACAATGTTGATGGTCTTGTCACTTGGTGAAGTCGACGGGTTCTATTTTGTGTCTGACTTCTATTCTCCCGTGTTTCAGCCAATCAAACCTCGCTCTTTCATGGTTTATTTCGAATCATCCTCGACGACTTGTTCACCGAGGAGCTCTTCGTAAACAGCAACACCTGTAAGCTTCCGGCCAGGCGTTCAGTCGACAGCCAACTCACTCCCTCTCCCTCCCCCCTATCTTCATGACTGATCGAGCCCAGTGTTCAAAGAAAACGCAAGTTCGTCTGAGGACGTGCCGAGCCGATCTCCGATGACCGGTCATTCGTAGTCTCGCCCGCCTTTGCGCAACACGCAACGGTCATGAAGTTCCCACTGAAAGAGCGGCCGTTCGACAGCATCAAGCTCGCGCCGGAGCGATACGATGAGCTCGAGCGAGTAGCCGAACAAGTCGTGGAGGTCACGCTGCAAGAGTTCCGGGACTTTGTGGACCTCCAGAACCGCGTGATGCCCAAGACACAATGGAAGCCAGTCAAGAAACGAGACAATGTGATCGTCTACAAGCAGCTCACCGCGAAACACCAGCGTGCGTTCGGACCGCTGGGGGTGCCGCATCTTGATAATCCACTACAACTCCCCAAGCTTGTGGCGGTTGGTAGTGTGCGTGGTTGCATGGACGACATGCTCATGGGTACGGCCGTACGTGACGCCGCGTCGGTGCTGGTCAAGACCTCCTACGTCGAAGACCAACTCGTGGACTGTGCCGTTCTGCACCAGATGCGTGGAGCCACACAAGACAACCCGTTCCGGTTCGTGGCGCTTAAATGGATCGTCAAGTCACATCCACCAGGCCTTAACTCGGTCGTCACGCCCCGCGATATGATCGTCGTGCAGTCCTCCGGCTGGATAGCGAGCGAAGGCATCGGCTACCACCTACTTCACTCAGTGGATTTGCCCGAATTCCCGACACTCGAAGGCAAATATCCAATCCTGAGGTCCAAGATCTCGACCATGTTCATCTTCCGCCAGCTCACAGCCGAGCTGGTGGAGATATATGTGACCAACTACGTGGAGCCAAATGGATCAGCTCCCGAGTCCGTTGCAGTCGTAAGCTCGGCTGGATCCATGAGCGGTGCCTGGAAGTCTCTCGGCTGCGCGCACAACATGAAGCTCTCCTGGATCCTGCGGAATAAAGAAGTGTACCTCGGGCAGAATCCTCATGCGACGATGAACACGGGTGATGCATGCGAGCTGTGCCATCGCCGGGCGACACTCACTGGCCGACTGGCGGATTGCTGCCTGTGTGAAGCACGAGTCTGTTCGCGTTGTCGCGTCACGAAGAAGCTGAGCCGAGCAAACCGTCGACTCGAGCTCACGACGGAGAAGCACGAAGTGTGCAAGACGTGTTTCGTTCGCGTTGTGAATGACGACGCGAGTCGCATAGCGAGTGAGATGTACGCTGGAGCTCCGATCACGCCCTGGAGTCGGAGCTCGGAGCCCACCAACCGCAAGTATTCCATTGCGACTAGCAATGGAAGTCATGGAAGCCAGGGCCGAGCAAGCCATGACACCGTGACGACATTATCTTCCTCCGGTATGTGGACGGACCGCGCTCGTGATCTCCACTCGCTGGCGTATGGTACCAGCAGTGCCGGTGATCGCGACGACGACGTCGAGTCCGTGATCCTCGAACCCATGGACCGAGAGAGCTACGACGAAGACTGGCATCAAGTGCAACCGCACTACGTGCAGCCGTACCAGCCCCGAATGCCGCCTCCTGCAGCCATCGCGCCTGAGGCGGAGCTCTATCAACGGGATACAAGAGAAGCACGTGCTGTGACGCAACCAGCAGGCAACTCTCAAGACTACAACGCCTTGTACGCACGGATGAAGTCGTTGCAGATCACAGCGGAGAGGACGTACGCACTGACGAAGGACAACTCACGGATGCTCAGCCATCGTGGCACATACGAGAAGTAGTTCGCATGTTCGTGGTGAAATGTAAATGCAACGTAGTATTCCTGACCTGAGTCACTTGCATCCCTCCGAACAACAGTTGCCGTATTGAATCCGTTTACAAGCGGATATCAATACCCAGAGGCTGTCTTCGACCTTACATCTACTATCATATCAACATCTTTATTATTTTATCCAATTACGCAGTTCTCCTGCTGCTGTCTGCGCCTGAAACAGACGTTACTGATTGGTCGACGCCCTTCATTTGAAGACCAGAACCACATGTCTGTGGTATGGGAACCTCAAACTATACGGTAATGCGTTTTTCGTTCAGTACCAAATCATACTTACCTGACTGGTGTTCGGCTGTGATCAATGAGGCAGCTGACATGAACCGGAGCAGGCCCTTGCACCCCGGTGCTGTAATGGTTCAGGAATGCTCTTAATGGGTACTCCACAGTAGAATTTTTGTTAGAGGGGATTAGCGCGTGCGCTATCCCCACCCTCTTACCACTTCTCCGTCTTCAGCTAGTCATGTAGCTCTTCAACTTAGCATCTACCTGAACATTGAAGTGAGCCCCCCTCCACTATCGGTCTCTTGGTCCTTCCCTCACTATTCCGTCCCTACTGACGTGTATCTCTCGTCAACGAGGGTATGCGTGTCAGTTCCATCCAGTAGAGGGATCAGCACGTCCTTCTTCGAGCTCCTTCACGGGCTCCGTGTTCATCACTAGCTACTTGCGGCGTGTCTGCGCGTGTGCACGCGCACCTTTGTGTGCGCGCGAGCGCCATGAGCGCTGCCGATCAACTGAGTGGCTGCGGCGGCCACAGAGCCCCGGCCTAGCGGCACCTTGCTCCCGCGAGAGCCCGGCGCGGCGGCAACGCCACGCTGTTCGCGTGCGCGGCCTGCACTGCCGAGTTCCGCCATCACGGCGAGCTCGTGGCGCACCGCCGCAGCGCGCACCGGTCCTCGGTCTTCGAGGACTGGTTCCAGAGCTCGTGCGCCTGCGTGGCACTGTATCGCCAGCGGCTCGACGCGCACGTCCACTCGCGGCGCTGCGCGACGAACGCGACCACGACTCCGAAGACCACGACGACAGAGACCAAGACGGGTCCACCACCGACGCGCCCGCGCGCGCAGCCTCGGGAACGAGAGCGCGCGTGGATGCCGCGCCAACGCAAGCTCCTCTCTCGCTTGCCGGGCAGGGACGTTTCCGACGCACCTGCCCACGCTGCAACGCGCTCCTCACGGACGCGCGTGCGTGGTGCGTGCACGACCGTGCATGCGCTACCCCACGGGCTCCGACGACGACACAAGACGAAGACGAAGACCGACCCCAAGACCAAGACGCCCAAGACCACGACCGACACGACGCCGAAGACCACGACCAAGACGACGACCAGGACGAGTTCTTCGACGCCATCGCTGCCGCCGACCACGACACGCGCGTGCTCTCGGACAGCGACGACGACGACGAGTGCGAGTTCTTCACGGCACTCTCCAGTGACGCGACCATCGCACACGCCGAGCTCATCAGCGCGGCCAGCATCGCGCGCGCGACGGCTCACGCAGCCGTCGACGAAGACCAAGACCACGACCACGACCACGACCAGCGACGACCAAGCCCAGCATCATCAACGCGACTCCGTTCGCCCAGCACGGACACGGACGAAGACGAAGACGACCGCGACAACGCCACGCCGCCGCCCACACCATGGACGGCGCGACGCCTGCGAGCTCCGAGCAGCGACACAGACGACAATGACCAAGACCCCGACCACCACGAAGACCGAGACCGAGACCGAGACCACGACGCAGTCGCGCCGTTCACGCCCGACTTCACGCCGCTGCGTGAGCCGCACTGGCTCGCGCTGGCACTGCGACCACCGATTGCACCGGCGCCTGTCGCTCCTGCGACGGAGACGAGTGCGAGCGACGTGGCCCTATATAACGGCCACGATGCAGATGACGGCCCAAGAGGACGACTCCGTCGAGGACGAGAAGGACACCACCGAGGACGACACTGAAACCGAGGACGACGAGGACGAGGACGAGAAGGACGACGAGGAGATGCAGGAAAACGACGACGCGGTGGCGCCGACGCCACCGACGGACGAGATCATGGACGAGACCACGGTCACGGCAATCAACACCACAGCTGTGCACGACGAAGGACACGACGAGACACACGATGTGGATGACGGGGACGACGTGCCCGTGGAGAACGACGAGACGGACAAGGCCACTGAGACACAGGAGAGGATTGTGTTCGCGCGGCCTTCGGTGTCCACCAGGACCGAGTCGCCGGCGCGAGACGACGACGAGGACGTAGAGATGGCGGTCCCGCCCCCGCGGAGGATTCTCACCGCCAGACGATGGATCGCGACGCCGAAGCCATCGGCTGCTGGACTGCTTGCTGCTGCTGCTGCTGTGGCGGCAGCGGAACGAGAACGATCGACAGGCGCTGCTTCAGCAGCCTCAGCGGCAGCGTCTGCAGAGGCCTTCATCGAAGCGGTGCGACGCGAGACCAGCGACGACCAAACAGCCAACGACGATCACGACGATCACGACGATCACGACGATCACGACGATTACGAAGACTACGACTGCGACTACGACGAGCAAGCTACTACGACACGAGACGACGTGCCCGCGCACAACGCCGAGGAGATGAAGACCAACGACGCCGACGAGGAGACGAAGACGGAGGATAGTGAGCCGTACGGTGGCTCGGCTGCGAAGCCATGGCTACTGCGGTTCGATGGTGCGTGCAAACGCAACCCAGGCGATGCGGGCGCCGGCTCTGCGCTCACGCGTCCGAGCGGGAGCATTTTTTGGACGTACTATCGCTTCCTCCCAGGACCACTGGAGACCAACAACACCGCGGAGTACAGCGCTCTGCTGGACGGCTTGCTCAGCGCCAGTCACCACGGTGTGAAGCACCTGCGTATCGAGGGCGACTCAAAGCTGGTAATCGAACAGCTCAAAGGCAACTACTCGTGTAAAGGTGAGCTTCGCCGACTGCGCGATCTGTGTGTGGAGGCGCTGGAATCCTTCCCGACTTACGGCTTCAAGCACACCGACCGCCAGCTTAACAAGCACGCGGATCATCTCGCGAACCGCGGCGTACAAACGCGCTCTGTTGGGAAATGGAAGGAATCGCTCAAGTTGACGCTCTCGCACCCACGCCGCGGCGTGATCAAGAGAGACAGGGTCAGATTCCTACTTGGTGTCGTCAGTATGCATGGTGCATGTTCAAGCCGCTCGCGAGCGTCATCATCCTCTCGCGCACGAGAGCGACAAGTGAAGATTCTATCGTGCTCAACGAGAGAGCGCTGGGTTCATTCCCAGTTTGTATGGTTTTCATGATTCGCGTAGTAGCACGGACTTTTTCTCGCTTTTCCCGGAGCGGCTAAGCGCCAATGTAGTCTCATTCCACAACTAACCTTCCTCTCATCAAGTCGCCTCTCCAACCCTCGATCCCCAAGCTGCCACCTGTGAAGCCGGAGTGCACACGGCTCCTCACATTTGGTAGCACTTGTTGGTCCTCAAGTTGGTGTGGTCCACGCCGAGTAACCAGTAACCAGTAACGAGTAACCGTAACCAGTACCCTCGTAAACCGTGCCCCGTCGCATGTCGTCCCAGTCGGTCCGTCCATCAACAAGAAGCTTCTCAGTGCCGTGCCTCCCAGCCCACCGTCAGAGTGCCGCGTAGGCATCTGAGTGATCATGGACGTTGACGAAGCAACACGCTTAATGGCCAGCGTGGCCACGGTGCTGCAACAGCAGCAAGAGCTCATGGAGCGGCTCGCATCCCGGCCGCCCCCAGAGCGCCTGGTCGAAGGCATCTCCATGCCGACATACAGCGGTCAGCTCGACGAGAGCCTTGAGCTCTTTCTTGACCAAGCCCGCCTCTTCTTCGAGGCCAAGAATATTGATTATACCCACGCTGACAACGCCAGACGCGTGCTCGCCATGATGGTGTCGAACCTAAAGGGCCAGGCCGCCGCGTGGTACATCACACAGCAGTCCAGCATCAACAGCATTGACGAGCTCGCAGACGCGCTCCGTCTCGAGTTCATACCTGCGGATCTCCAAGAACGGCTGCGCGACGCCCTGTATACCCTCAAGCAGCGCGAGTGCCAGGACTTGGCCGAGTACGTCACCAAGTACCGCCAACTCATCAACCGCATTGAAGAAATGAGCGAGCTGGACAAGATCACATTGTTCACACGTGGTCTCGTGAGCCAGACGCGCGCCGAGGTCGTCTACCGCCGCTGCCAATCTGTCCACATCGCGATCAGTGTGGCAATGGAGTATGAGCGTTCCCATCCTCAGACTCAGAAAACGAATGTTGGTCGTCATCCGGCCGCTCCACGAGTGACTACAGCAGCCCCTCGCCCGAGTGACGGTCCCGAGCCGATGGAGATCGGCCAGACTCGCTTTCTGAGCCGCCAGGAGTGCCGCCGCCGGAACCTTTGCTTTTTCTGCAAGGAGCCGGGCCACCGCATGGCCAACTGCTCGCGTCGGACGAACCGTTCTCCTGGTCAGCGACAGGGAGGTCACCGAGAGAGACATGGTGACCGCGCGGAGCGCCAGCGTTTCAGTGTGATGCAAGAGCAGCCGGCCGCTGCGCCAACGGCGGTTTCCGCAACGGTCGAGGTGTTCGATAGGATGACCATCAACTCGATCGTGATGCCCTCCAACTCGCGCGCGAACCAGCTTTTCCGGATCGCCGGCGAAGTGAACGGCCACATCGTCACGATTCTCCTGGACAGTGGTGCTGATCATAATGTCATCCGCCCCGGTCTGAGTATCGAGATCCTGCGCACCAAGCGTGTAGTGGCGGAATGTTTTGATGGTACCGTCACAGCGCCGCAGAAAATCAACGAAGTTGGGGCTACGGTCTTCTTCAAGGGCTACATGTGCTACATGGAATTTTCAGAGTGGGAACTACCTGACTCGCACGATATGATTTTCGGCAAACCATGCTCGAAGTATAACCCGGATATCAACTGGGTTACCCACGAAGCCGAGCTTTCTCCGAACCATTTATCCGTGGGGTACATTGTGGAAAAGGACCGCGAGCTATTCACGTCGCTTCCCGAGTGGGCCGTCGAGCAGATCAGGGATAGTGCACCAGCTTCGATGACGACGACTTCGCTGAGTTCCTGGACGGCAAGGAAGAGACAGACGATGGGCCCTTTGCGTACCGGGCCGCGCAAGGAACCGCCCTACGTGCCGAGTGTGACGCTCTAGAAGAAGCGCTTATGTTTGGTGACAAGTTGGAAGCAGCGGTAGCTCAAGAATGTATGATGATCCAAGGCTCTGCAACAGCGGAACAGTCCGTGCCTGGGTTCCTCCAACCGGTCCTCCAAGAATATTCGGACTGTATGCCCGACTGACTCCCCAAATCGCTGCCCAAAGAGCGCGCCGTCGAGTTTGAGCTCCAAATGAAACCCGACGCTCGTCCCAGTAGCCGCGCGCCGTTCCGATTGTCCAAGACGGAGCAAGATGCGTTGCGCCTGTTCGTGGATGAGATGTTGGAACAGGAGTGGATCGAAGTTTCAGACTCCCCGTGGGTATCAAATATCTTTGGTGTGCCAAAGAAGGACCCTGCCACTGGATCTGCGCCATCCCGCGCGCAATGGATTCGCAATGGAAATAGTGACCAACTGCTGCGATGGGTTGTCGACTACCGCTATATCAACTCCCAAACAGAGATCCCGCGTATTCTGCTGCCTCGCATCGACGAGCTGTTCGACCGAATGGTCAGATGCGCGTACTTCACCGCAATAGATTTGGCCCAGAGATACCACCAAATGGGCATCCATCCAGCTTCACGCAAGTACACGGCGTTTCGCACCGACCAAGAAACGTATCAGTGGTGCGTTGCACCGATGGGGTTGAGCGGCATGCCCGGTGTGTGGTCCCGGTTGATGCGGTTCCTGTTTGGTGGGTTCGACTTTGTGGTCGTGTATCTCGATGACCTGTGCGTCTTCTCGCGTACACAGGAAGAGCGTATTGAGCATCTCCGCATCGTGTTCGACGTGCTGCGCAAAGAAAAATTGTATGCGCGCCGTAACAAGTGTGTGTTTGGTGCAACGATGGTCAACTTCCTCGGTCACACTGTCTCGGCCCAAGGTCTCGAGGTGGATCGTCGCAAGACAGAGGCCATCGAACGTATGGCCGCTCCGAGAAACGTGAAGGAGCTGTTGAGTTTCATCGGTTTGACGGGCTATTACCGACGGTTCATCTACGACTACGCACAGATCGTTCTCCCACTCAGTGATTTGGTCAAGAAGCAGATTCCATGGTCGTGGACTGCTGAGCAAGACCACGCGTTCAAGACGCTCAAGGTCGCGCTGCAACAAGCGCCGGTGCTCAAACTACCGGACTTCGATTGTCGGTTTGTGGTGACTACGGATGCTTCAGGTGTCTGTGTTGGTGGTGTCCTCTCTCAGGTCGATCCTGTGACGAAAATCGATCGCCCCGTCGCGTTCCTCTCGAAAAAGCTCAGTGATGCCGAACGAAACTGGCCCACACATGAGAAGGAGTTATTCGCCATCAAGCTCTGCTTGGCAAAGTGGGGACACTATCTGCATGGACGCGAGTTCGATATCTTTACTGACAACTCGGCGTGCCGGTGGTTCATGACTCACCCAACACTCTCTTCCAGAATTGCTCGCTGGTTGGACTTCTTCAGCCAGTTTCTGTTCGTGTTGCATCACATCAAAGGCTCCTCCAATGTTGTCGCTGATGCGCTCAGTCGTCCGCCTACGGGTGATGACACCGGCGCAATTTTCACAGAGGGCAATGCTCAGCTGCCCAAATGCGGCGTACCATGCCAGCGGAAGGAAGTGCTTCTGCGTCGACACCGACTCGCACGCGCTGACTTGCACTCGCTCGACAGCCGTGACCTGGGACTGCTCGCGGACGAGGATTTTCGGGGGGGAGAAAGGTCGAGCCACACCCGTCGACGTCAAGCAGACACTCACCAGATCAACTATGAACGCAGTCCAGCTCGCCGTCTCCAGTGTGCTTCTCGACGAGAAGATGCGCCAGTGGTTGGAACGAGCGTACGCAAAGTACGCGATGTACCAAGATCTAGTTCGAAAATCCTCGACTAAGAACACCAAGATGGTCGTGGACGACGGGTTGGTATATCGCAAGGACGACCGTGCCGTGCGTCGGTTGTGTGCGCCTAACGACAATCGTCTTCGGACGAAACTCATTGCGGAGTATCACGATGGCCCCGTCGCGGCTCATCCTGGGTCTCGTCGCACTTCGCTAAAATTGGCTATGTGGTTCTTCTGGCCGACGCTGGACAAGGGTGTGAAGGCGTATGTGCGAAGCTGTGCTACCTGTGCGCGGTTCAAGTCGAGCAGCCTAAAAAAGAATGGCTCTCTGATACCGCTGCCGGTTCCGCAAGAGTGTTGGGAGATCGTGAGCATGGATTTCATCACGGGTTTACCCGTCTCGGACGGCTTCGATGCTATTCTCACCTGCGTTGATCGTTTGAGCAAGCGACCCAAGTATGTGGCGACTCACACCTACGCCTCCGCCGTCGACACGGCTCGCCTGTTCTTTGACGCAGTAGTTCGCAACCATGGACTACCTCGTGCCATTGTAAGTGACCGCGATAGCAAGTTCACCAGTGACTTTTGGACGGAATTGATGCGACTCATGGGGGTGCAGCTGAACATGACGACGTCGTAACGTCCACAAGCCGATGGACAAGCAGAACGACAAAATCGCGTTTTGGAAGACGCTTTACGCTGCATGGTGTCCATTCATGGCACCGACTGGTCGAGTCTTCTTGGCGCCGTTGAGTTTGCCCACACCACGCTCCAGAATGCCTCGACCAAGTTCTCGCCATTTGAGGTCGACACGGGTCGTCGTGCGCGATCTCCTATTGCCGCTGCGACGTCTCGTAACCACTACGCCACCAACTTCTCGGAACACCGTCGCAAGATCATTACTGAGGCGCAATCTTACCTGGTGCAGGTTCAGCAAAGGATGAAGGAGTACTACGATCGATCGAGATCGTCGATCAAGTTGCTGCTGGTGACAAGGTGTTTCTCAGTACAAAGCACCTGCCGATCGCCCATGCGACGAAGGGCACCCAGATCGACAAAGAGAAGCTGTCTGCTCGATGTATTGGTCCCTTCAGGATCACGAAGATGTTGAACGACAACGTCGCTCGACTCGACTTGCCCAAGTCGATGTCGCGTCTCAACAACTCTTTCAATGTCGATGTCCTGCGACATGAGACGGAGTGGCCCGAACAGTTTCATAGTCATCCGCTCCCTAAGGTCTCGCCAGTGCACTTCGCTGACAACCAAGACGCTGACCTGCACGACATCGAGCGTCTCTAGCGTCGCCGCAAGTTCAATCGACAGCAGAGTCTGCTGCTGCCCTCAACGCCGCCAGTGCCAACTACTACCGCTGACCAAGCGACTGAAGGCCAAGCGACTGAAGACCACGCAACTGACGACGAAGACCAAGTGACTGAAGACCGAGACCACGCGACTGAAGACCACGTGATGGAGACCGTAGGTGACGGCGACGATCGAGACGACGACCAGGACCCAGCTGCTGAAGACCACGACGACGATGACGAGGACCGAGACGACGAAGACCAAGACGACGACGACCACGCCGTGGACGACGCACCAGCACAGCTCGACGACCACGACCACGACATCAACCACGTGATGGACGACGCACCAGCGCTGCACGAGACCGAGACCGTCGAAGACCTCGACATGGAGGACGCGCAGGAGATCGATGAGGACGCTGAGGCAGACGAGATCAACGCGCCGCGTGACGGTGGCACGGTGTACCCTGTGCTGCGTGTGGGACCCGGCGTGGTTCCACAGCGACAGGCGCGTGTACGTGTTCCCCGCCTGATCTCTTCGGAGCAGGCGAAGCTCGAGCAGCGGATCAAGACGCTGGCCAGAGTGATGGCCAGCAAGATCACGGACGCGCCGGACTGGTACTCAGCTGAAGGATACATGACGGCGGTGACGGGTGAGCTGGCCGAGATCATCAAGGCCGCAACGAAAGAGGCGACTGGTGAGGCCAACGGCAACGCGAACGACGAGGAGCAGACGACGACGACGAGCACGATGGAGACGACGACCACGAGGACTACGACGACAAGACGCGATGGTGTGAACGCCTCACGGCCGACCGTGGGCGCCAGCAGCACCAACACGACGAAGAAGACCAAGCGAACACGCCGCCGACGCGCTCAGAAACGCAAGTCGTCGCAGACAGGACCGACCCTCCTGCAGCTTGCGCTCGACGACGCACGCGATCAGCTGCATGCCCTGCGGCAGCTCGCGGACAAGTCGACGGCCACGCGGAAGAAGATCCAGACGGCTGCTCGGCGTGTGACGCGCATCGAGCGCGCCGTGTACCGGCACGACCTGCGCAGCTCGTTCATGAGCGACCAGCGCCGCTGCGTCGCCAAGATTCTGCGCGGGGAGACGGATGCGAGCGCCAACGACGAGGTGGAGGAGGACGACCGGTGTCCGATCCCGCCCCACGACCTGCACGACTACTTCCAGCCGCAAGCCACGCCGCCCAACGACTTCGACTATGACGCTGACTGCGGTGAGCGTTTCCGCGTCCAGCTCGACGCACAGCCAGCCGCGACTCATGAACGTGACGCGCTCACGGAGCTGATTGACCGTGGCGAGATTGAGGACCGCCTCGATCGAGCCCACAAGACGTCGGCGCCAGGACTGGACGGAATCCCTTACGAGGTCTACGTGCGATTCAAACTGCAACTGCTCGACCTACTCCACGCCATGTTCAACACGTACTGGAAATTCCGGCGCGTACCGAGCTGCTGGAAAGTGGGCTTCGTGACGATCATCTACAAGAAGGGCGACCGCATGAACCCGAGCAACTGGAGACCGATCTGCCTGCAGCAGACCGTGTCCAAGCTGTACGTGGGCGTGCTGTCGACGCGTTTCCAGCGGTGGATGGACGCGAACGCGCGCTTCACGCTGTCGCAGAAAGGGTTTCGAGCATTCAACGGTTGTAACGATCACAATTTCATCGCCACGACGCTCAGCGAGCAGGCGCGGCGGACGCAGAAGAAAGTGTTTGTCGTGTGGTACGATCTGTGCAACACCTTTGGGTCGTTGCCGCAGTCGTTCATGTGGCACGTGCTCACGCAGCTCGGTGTGCCGGCTCAGTTCGTGCTGCTAGTGCGTGACTTGTACACGGACTCGCACTTTGTAGTGAACTCTCGCGACGGACCGACCGACCCAGTGCATCAAGGACGGGGTGTGTATCAAGGCTGCCCGCTCAGCTCGTACCTATTCATTGCTGCGCTCACGTCGCTCATGGTCGAGCTTGACTCGATGCAGAAGGAGCATGGTGTGCGACTGGCCGCCGGCACCGCGCCGGGCGCGTCTTCGTACGCCGACGATCTCAAGATCTTCTCACGATCGGCTCAAGGCGTGCGTGCACTGCACAACGTGGTAGTAGGGTTCCTCCAGTGGACTCGCATCCAGGCGAACGCCAGCAAGTGCGCGCTGATGGTGTCGAATGGCGCCTTGGCGGCTGAAGATGCTACAGATCGACTCGAGCTCGCCATCGGCGCCGACAAGGTCCCACGCATCACGAGCACGGAAGGCTACGCGTACCTCGGCATTGAGGACGGCCCAGACTACTCACGGTCTCGGATCGTGCTGCAGGACATGCTGCGTGAGCTGACGACGGACGCTGTGCGGCTTATCCAGAGCCCGCTGGCGCCATGGCAGATCATCCTCGCCATCAAGACATACGTCCTGAGCAAGTTGGAGTATCCGCTACGGCACTTGCGACCATTCATGTCGATGTTCGACGGCTTCGACAACACTGTCAAGCGCGGGATCAAACGTCTGATGCAGCTACCACAGACCGCTTCGCTGGAGTTCTTGTCATCTCCGACGTCCGCGGGCGGCCTTGGAATACTGCCGCTTAAGGAGCTGTTTGCGGCCGTGAAGATCACGCACGGCCTGCAGATGCTGCACTCGGAAGACCCGGAGATCAGGACCATCGCGCGCGGACAGATCGGCACGATCGTACGGAAGCAGTTCGCTCTCAATGTGCCGCACTGGGAAGGATGCGAGAACGAGCTCGTCCAAGCGTTTCTGAACGGTGAGCTTGCGGGCTCGCCGTTCGCG
>JAADVE010000134.1:0-31316 GCA_023334595.1 Pythium utonaiense | reverse complement strand
TCGGCGTCACTGATGCGACGCCTGCTGAGCCTGTCCCAGTAGAGCCTGACGCGCTTCCCTGGCTACCCTGGGCGTCGACGACGCTACCAAACAGCGCCAACACTACGAGTACGCCTACGAGGACTCTGTGTGTGCGTACACACCGTCGTCGCTCTCCATTCCTGCCCATACTCGCGTGATTCGACACGGGAAACGATTCGCTGAACCAACTTTTGTCGCCACCTCCCGTACGCTGGAGGACGCGGATTTCACCGGGAGCTGCGGGATGAGACGCGCGCACACGTCCAGATCACCACGAGCAGGTCGATGCAGTCGATGAGATGCGTGGGACGTGGATATACTCGCTTCCGAGGCCGGTCTCCTTGGGCGCGAGTTCAGCTTTATGGCGATTCTTCGGATTGGCCCTTGCGCCGATCGCCACCTGGTTCTTTGGCACAGGGACTCACGGTCATGCGGCCAGTGAATCTCTAAATTTGTAGAAAACAGCCCACTTCGTGCCCTGATTGTAGAGAAAAGGGTCTGATTTTCAGGAAAATCGCGTAGCTGCCCAGAAAAAGGGCATCGTTGGGTTGTGACTCGTTCTGACTGCCTCGCCGAAGACTGTCTGCTCACAAAACACGGTGGGATATTGACCATCACTCCGACTGATGCGTGGAATACCGGTTTTGTACCGGTTTGAAGATCGGGAATTGCTTCTCTGCTTGAAGTCATCGCACCCAGAGAAGAAGAGGAAGAAGGAGAAGGAGGAAGATGAAGGGGTCTCTAGCGGTCGCTTCGATGGCAATGGCGTCGCTGTGTGGCGTGAATGCGGAGCACTGGGCGGTGATCGTCGCCGGCTCGAAGGGCTACTGGAACTACCGCCATCAGGCCGACGCTTGCCACGCCTACCACGTCGTGCGTCGGCACGGCATCCCCGCGGAGAACGTGGTGCTCATGATGTACGACGACGTCGCGCACGCAGAGGAGAACCCGTTCAAGGGCAAGCTGTACAACAAACCAGCGAACGCGACGAGCGGAGAGGGCCCGCTGGAGGTGTACGAAGGCTGCAAGGTCGACTATCGCGGCGCGGACGTGACGCCAGAGAACTTTCTGAGTGTGTTGCTGGGCGATGCCAATGCGACGAACGGCAAAAAGGTGCTCGCGAGTGGACCCGAAGATCGGGTGTTTGTCAACTTTGTGGACCATGGCGCTCCTGGTGTGATTGTGTTCCCCGACGATCAGCTTCTCACGGCAGGCCGGCTCACGGAGACGATGCAGAAGATGTTTGAGCAGCGACGCTACAAGGAGCTGGTGTTCTACGTCGAAGGTGAGACTCTCGACGATAGATGATATGTTGTTGCTTTGCTTATCTTTGATGGTTATACGTGTGCTTGTGTAGCCTGTGAGTCGGGTTCGATGTTCCATGACGCTGACATGACCAAGATCAACGCCTTTGTCACGACGGCTGCCAACGCCACCGAGTCATCTTGGGGATATTACTGCCCGCCGATGGATATCGTCAATGGTCAACCACTGAACACGTGTCTCGGTGACCTCTACTCGGTCAACTGGATGCAAGACAGTGACCGAACAGATCTGTCGGGAGAGTCGCTGCGCGACCAGTTCAAGACGGTGCGAACCCAGACAAACCTGAGTCACGTCCTCTCATTCGGAGCAAAGCACATTCGGCGTGAGATCGTGGGAAACTTCCAGTCCAACTACGACAACGCTCCTAGTGATGGATCTGATGAAAGCTCGGACGACGAGATCGTTGTCGAAGGAGCTCAGCATATCCCCACTGACTCTGGGATCGCGGCAGGAGCGGTGAATGCGCACGATATCAACGTGGTGCTCGCATTCTACAAATACCTGCGTAGCACGCGTGGCGAGGGTCGCGAGGTGTTGGCGAAGGAACTGGTACACTTGATCGAAGCCCGCGAGCAAGCTGATCGACTATTCGAGCGCATCCGCGGAACGGCAGTCAGGGTGAACCGTGGAAAGGGCACACACGATGAGAAGAAACGTGTTTCGTGCCGTGAAGCCATGTTCCACGCCTTTGAAGATGAGTGCGGACACCAGCAAGTGCAAGAGATCGGCATTGGCCACGGTTTCACCAGCTACAGTTTGCAGTATGCTCAAGATCTGGGTAGAATGTGCGATTCCTTTGGTGAAATCGATACCATTCGAGGCATCCTTCGTGAGGCCTGCCATGAAAAGACGGCTACCCCGCACGCCAACGGTGGCGTTGTGTATGACCCATCCATCGTCGCGCTTGCCTAAGTGGGTGTAGTGTGGGCGTTTCCAGGTTCAAAGAGTTCTCTCGATGCATTAGCGATAAATACTGTGTATTGGCTCTTCAGTGCGTGGATACTTGGTATTGGACACCATCAAATGCCACCCCAGCCGAACCTGTCGCACTCGTCTGGAGGTACTTCACGTGTGCTTCTGTCGCACAGGGTACTGCTTCTTTTTGTGTGGACGGTGGCACCTGGCATTGCTTATTGTGGCCCCGGTAGTTTTCTCTTCGTGGGAGCTCGCACTACTTTATGCTTGAGTCCTTCTCGTCGACCCTTCATCAGTCTCCACCACCGCCACCACCACCACCGCTATCTCCACCACCACCGCAGTCTCCACTACTGGCACCACCTCCATCGTAACCACCTCCGTTGTCGTAGGATGTGTAGTCAGTTGTTGTCGCGAAGTCGCTGGTCACGTTGACCACGTAGAAGTCGGTCGAGCTGGTTGTGAAGTTACCACCACCACCTTGGTATGTTGTTCCTTGCACTGGGGTTTTGTCTCGAGCGCGGTTGCGTGTGCATGCAACCATGAGACAGCAGCATATAATGAAGCCGCCGAGGGTGAAAGGGACCGTTCCAGAGTCCATGGTGATGCCGTGGAGTGAGATGAAGCTTGTGCTTGTGGCGGCGAATAGCGGAATGAGAGATGGAGATCAACAGCCGATGTGGCCACACCACATCTTCGACACTCGAAGGAGCTTGACCGACTAGCGGTGCCCTTGGAGCTGCTCGTGTCCAGGACAGGCTGTCGTGGAAGATCCTGTGGATGCGTAGGACTGTAGCCATGAATTGGCAGTGGACATCCCACAATTGAACACAAGCCTCCCACATTTGATAAATGGGTGGCATCAGTATGTGAGATAGGAGGTTGGTATGTCAGGTGGGGCTGGTCCCGTAGTTGATGGACCAGCACGAGCCAAGCTGAAATTTTGTGAGCCAAGAAGGATGGATGGATGGCCACACCACACGAACGTTAGTGGCTGTTGCCTCGACGCACGATGCGTCGCCCCCACCAGCTCTACTTGACACACAGTCCGACACTGTGAACGCTCTGTCGCTGACCTAGAGCATGAGACGTTCGGAGGAGGAAGCACGCAAGTTGCTGGCATCAGAGGAGGAAACCCCGGCTGAACATGCTAATGCTGCCTGCAACAAGGATGCAGGACATCCGAATTGCATGCCCCGTGTCTCTGTGATAGACCGCCCTAAACTACACCTTACGTACTTCTCACTTCGACGTCTGACATTGCATCATGTCGAGGAAGCATGAGCACGTGCCTCTCCTGAACGAGTCCATAGTCATCGGCCTGGCTCATGCCGCATGATCGAGTCTGCTCATCACATTCCGACTTTCTACTGAGCTGACTAGTGTACGTGAGGAACGACACCGTTCCAAAGATGTTCGAAGCGCCGTTAGCTCCATTGTTGCAACTTCATTGTGTCTGCCATTGCAATCTGCGACGTGTGAATTCTCACACGTCGCACACAACGCCCTTCTCCCAGCTTGTGGTCGCAGCAGCGCTTGATTGTGACAGTAAGGACCTCTTCGAAATGACTGGCTGGCCTGCAAGTGCTGGCGTGCCAGTCACGCGCCATGGCTGCCGATGGGTGGGCACAAAATTTGTCATTGCGCATTTTCGCACGTCCTGAGCATTGAACTGGTTTCACAATGACTGCTTAATTACTGATATAATGAGACTGAACCTCCATGTCGAGTCCATAACCATGCTGAGTGAAACCCAACCAACGAATGTACTGCTGCTAGTGTCGTAGCCATAGAAGTAGCAGCCCATAGCGTGCGTCCATGTACGCGCTTCCCCCTACCACAATTTCGCCTTTTGGAGCATGTCTCCAGTGCTGCTATTGCGGTGGTGATAGCGGGTTGAGAAATGAACCCACTGGATCCCATGCGAGTGTGGGTCCCGCACTCAGCAGTGACGGGCCTGTAGACCACTGCCATCTGCAGACTGCAGATGACTGTGATCGATCCTCCAAGTGGAACTCTCTCTCCCCTTGAGTCCAGCATCCGTTGCACTTCATCTGCCGCATTGGAGCTCATAAATACTCTAACGGCTCTTCAGCCGTGTGACCAAAACAACGCCCTCCGCGTTTCCCACCCACTGCGGCCCGCCGCCAGTAGCCAGCATTCCTCACAACTTCCGTCGCCATGGATGACTCGAGCCACTACATCGTCGCGCTCCCTGCGTGCGTCGCGGTGCTCGCGTTCCTGTTCTGGTTGGTCCGCCACATTCGCAAGACGCGTCGCTCGCATCGCCAGCCCACCACACTTCCCAGTCTTCACGTCGTCGTCGTCTACGACAAGAACAGCACCACCACAGAGCCCCACAACACCTACGCAGAGATAAACGACGGTGCCATGAATGGCGACGCTGCTTCAAGTGAGACTGAGCTACGACCGCCCACACGCCAAGCCTCCAACGAGGATTGCGCCGCTGATTCCTCCCTGGCTGTTTAATTTGAAGATGCGTGATTGGATAATAAATGCGATCGTACTCTATGGTTGGTTGAAAATGGGGATCTTTTTTCGAACGACCGGAGCTCCTCGTCATCCAGCGTTCGATTCTCCACACCGTCGACGTCACAACCGTGGAACGCAGGCAATGGCTCTGCGTCGACAGCGCCGACGTCGACGTCGACGTCGCCTGCAGGAAGAAAGGCAGAACGCCTTCCATCCGAAGCACCGGCACGGCGACCGCATTTGCCATTCGCGCATCTCTACGAAGCACCCACACCTCCGTGTGTTGAGACCGCGACCATCAACAACGGCGCCACGAACCGCACAAAGACAAGGAGACCGTCGCACCGGCACGCGTGTTGGGTGAGGAAGCTGTTGTTAAAGCCGCGGGCCACGCGACCACCAGGCTGGTCACATTTTTAATCCTTCTCGCAAGCCAAGCAGACCAAGCCAATTGGAAGATCAAGTCAAGCGCAAATGGAGGTGGTGCTCGTGGTGCAGTTCCCGCACGAGCTGCTCGAAATGGCGCGCCATGGATGGACGAAGATCGAGTTCCTCGCACAGATCACGTCTTCGATGTGGATGAAGGCCATGTGAAGGCTCCCCGCCTGCATGTATCAGCCCAGGGACCCTCTCGTCCGGACCACGCACTTCGTGGACACCAAAAGGAGGCTCCACAGCACATGCTTGTGCGTATCCGCCGGTGTCAGAGGGCGGTGTCAGAGGGCGGATGCATTCCTCGTATCCGTTGCTGCGTGTTTAACATCACATACTCGCTGAGTGGTTCAGGACCAGTGGTCCATCATTTCCGATCTATTTATTCCCCAACCAATTCCAGTGCGATGGTATCCATTCGAATACATTTGTCCCTTCTCTTCTTCTCGCCGTGCTTGCCACGATAAGAGCCCGAAGCTACGGCCGTGTCACGCATATTTACAGTGCTTTCGTCATCCAAATGCCCCCCATCGAGAAGATCCCCACCGCTCGGCAGCTATTCTGGTGGCTGATAGGAAGAACTTCAACCGATCCAACCACATAAGCGAGCCAACCGAGTGTTGTCTGATCCACACAGTTCCCTAGCGGAGTAAAGTAAGCCACATCGCTAGGCGTCGTCGGTCCGAGCCATTGGTTGTTACAACTCGGTGCCTCATGATCAAGCTGAAGTATCGCCGCAAGACGCACGTGTTCAGCGTGCGTCGACTCTTCTTGATCTGCCTAAACGTCACGGCAACGCTGCTCACGCTGCTCACAGGACTGCGAGAGAACCCGGTGGTGGTGTTTGTGACGGCTCGTTATGACTCGATCCGCGCACGGCTCCGAGAAGGAGGCATCAGCTACGATATCGTCCGTGATGACTCGATCAAAGTGGAGGAGCTCGCGGATCTTGACACTGTTGGCCAGTCCTATCGGTTCTTCTCAGCACCGAGACGGAGCCCCAGTAACTTGGGCGAAGATAGAAGCACATGCGTGCGCGTGAACTCTATGAATGCGACTGTCCTGACGCTCAACTACAACGACTTCTGGGGCAAAGGCCCTCGCCGAACGCAGGTCTTCCTCTACAGTATCTCGGCTCCCAAGTGCAGCGTTCTCAACCTCAAACCGGAGTGGCTAGATAGCTGCATCACGAGCCACGCAGGAAGCGAGCACGCCTGCCACCGCTACATCCTCGACAACTTTGATATGCTGAGCCTCGATCGTGTGATCCAAGCGGGTGTGGAGCGTGATTTCGGTGAGCCTGGTGCTGCCTTTCTGAAGTGCAAAGGACGACCTGACCGATCGTTTGACTACCACACCGATCTCATGGTCCACCAGTCGTACTGGGCTGGCGGTGAGTTCCACGTCGAGGTCCAAACCAGCGAATGCCGAGGCGTGCCGTTGATTCGTAACGACGATTGGCAGTGGGGGCTCTTTAAGGTAGAGCCAATTAACTACGATGCAGTGGTGAACGTCGCGCTACCACAAAGCGGGTGGTTTGGGTACATCATCACGCTTGCGTATGGCATAGTCTCGATCGCCATGATCTTTCAGGGCATCGTCGCGGTGTTCATGCAAACGCGCGTGGTGAGCTACATACCCGAGTCGCTTCGATTCAGTAAGGGCAAGGCACGGTGGATGCGGTATCTGATGCCGTTCATGTCCATCGCGTCGCTGCTATCCGAGCACGAGCAATCGTCCATCACCTTCAAGGGCTCGCTGCTCATGGGCTCCGATATCTGGATGAACCACTGGCTTTATATCTGGCTAAGCGTGCTGGACGGCATCGTGAACTTGCGCATGAGCTACATCATCTTGGAAATGGGCACGTGGATGCTGGGCAAGCAGGTCAACTTCGAGAACTTCCTCTTCCTGTGCGCTGCGCTGACGAAGATCACGTGGGTCATGTGCCTTGTGCACACGATCATCCGCCTGGGCTTTAAGTTCCTGGTGCGGTCGATCCGTAACCTGAACTTGATCAAGTCGACCACGCGTGACAAACTCGAGTGGTACATCGACTCGTCCGCCATGTTCCTCAGCTACAAGGTGTACAACTTGCTGCTGTGCTTCATCTTCTTTCTGCAGCTCATGATCAACGGCACGACCACGATGATGAAGAAGGACGAGCCGTACAAACGTGGCGTGTACGGTGGCAGCGCTCAGATCGCAAACTTCTGGGGGAACGAGATCATCTGCGACCTGTTCGTGCTGCTCTCACTGCTCGCCCTGTGTGGCTTCACCATCGGCTTCGGCATGCTCTTCACAGAGTACAAGCGTGTGCCTCAAAATACGGTGATGCGTCTTCTTCAGTCCCGCTACATCCTCGTGGGCTGGGACGCGATCCTTGCGTGTCAAATGCTGGGGATCGATCCCTACGATGCAAGTGAGCAAAGCGACAACGGTATCACGTACACACAGTGCTCGCTCGGCTCACTGATCCAGCTGCTGTACGCCTCTGGACCGAGTGGATTCGTGCATCTTGCTGGCGACTACCTCTTCACGGATGTAGGATTCGGTGGAACTCCCGTGCAGTTCCGGTACTCAATTAAGCGTGCAATGGGGATCGGTCTCGTCAAGAGTAATCGCGATGGCACGTACGTCACAGCGTCGCGTGATACAGAGACCCACAGCGCTAAGCGCAAAGCCTCTGCTGTCTCCCCACCGACGATCAAAGTGGGCACCATCCAGAAGGCCAGCATCTTCGAACGCAAGCTGAAGATCGTCGTGGACGACGTCGGACGCATCTTGATGGTGGACGACAAGGTCCCAGGCACGTTCTCAAAGAACGCGGAGACGGGGATCCGCGAGTACGTCGTGCAGGACGCACTGTCGTACATGTCAATCCTGGACATCAAGCCCCTCATGGGCAACGAGAAGAGACTGCAGTTTGAATGAGACTGAAACAGAGTTAAGGATTCAATTCCAGCGAAAAGATCCACTTGAACGTTGAGATCCACTGAAAGATCTCACGCTAAAAATTGCCCTGTGGCTCTGAGCCTCAGGTTTCTGTGGGTACCGTTTCGATACAAAAGCGTAGTGGATGGAGTGGGTGGTGCCTACAATACTCTTGAGGTGAACCCACAGTCTCCACTTCACGTCATGCAGCAGCCACATGAGCCGATGGAATTCCTTGACAGGTGCATTGACTGCTCTCTAAAGTCGTTCATTCCCCAATCCACCTCCCACCGCATCGATCCTCGAGAGCGCTTCGGGAAGATGGACCTCGGCCTCACCCCGCTTGCGGTCGTGCTTGTACTCGTGCTTCTCATTGCTGCATGGGCTGTTGGTGGCTATACACGTCGCCAAGCACCACAACATCGACTGAGCAAAAACGGATTCTCACGGAGAAGACAGCGTGAAAGGACGAAGGAATGTATCATCGACGAAGCTGCTGTGACTGTCTCCCCACCAAAGTTTGACGAGAACAAGAAGAAGACCGTTAACGACCTCGAATGCGCTCTCGTTGACCACCCAGCTGCCAGTACGTAGCTTGTGAGCTGCGGGCGCTAACGCGGTGTCCGTTGACCGTCCCAACTCTGTATCATCCACCAGTAACCCATCGTAAACTATTGCACGCATTTTCTGAACTGCCTGCGCCACATACTTTGTGCACCCACTACTCGCCAAGGCGACAGAGCCCTGGTTCGAACTCGAGCATCATCAGCAGCTCTCACCGTGGTTGAGCACAGCATCGCAATCACACAGAAGTCGGATCGTTGGTGGCTGCAGGAGATTGCGAGAGCTGCTCATAATCTCATTGGATTCTGCCTGAGACTGAACGGCCCGCTGAATTCAGTTTCGAAGTAGTCGTACCGGTATACGAAGCCGAAGTCACGTGGGGCTGCTATTTTTCGTTTTTGTGGGAATCGTCCTTCTTTCTGAACCCACACAAGCTCAGATCGAGAGCTCCTTTCACGCACCCTCACGCTGACGACCAATCCTGCACCGTGGTGTTCAGTATGTGGGTTCACAACGTTGGAGTGGTTATTTCGTGGGAGAAAGGTGTCGCCGCGATCCTCTCATCGGCCAAACGGTCTCTAGCACTTCGTGCATTGCTGGCCGAGACGCACACATAGACAGCGTGAGCAAACCCTCATTCTCAAAATACGTCTTCGACACTTCATCATGGACCTCGGCTTGTTCCTTCGCGTGACCGTTTGCATCATCATCTACTTCACTTGCCTCTACGTCGTCTGCACATGGAGCAAGCGTTCTCCACGGGAAAATATCAGCACACCTGCACGACGGAGACGACCAAGTGACGGCGATTGTAGCACGTCCGACGAAAGCGTGATCACGATCGTGACACCGAAGGAGGAAGAGCTTCGCACTCCTTACGAACACTCATCCCAAGACGACTACTACGCAAACGGAATCGGGAACCACGCAGCTTCTCTCGCCATGGCATCCACATTCACGATGGGAATACAGGTGCGCGGACTGTAGCCACGTCCCCCATTCCATTCATCAGTGCGCCAAAAGAAGCGCATCGACTTCGCCCGGAGTTCACGCCGGTGGGATTCCCACTGTATTCGGTATTGCTACCTCAGCGCTCGCAAGTTGCACCAATAGAGATGGTTTTCTGAAAGTTTCCGACTGTTTGTCACTCGACTTCTCACAGCCAAACCAGCTTGTCCTTGGGCATAGTAGTGGCCGCTGCCTTTCTCGGATCCCGGCTACTCGACCTTGATGCGATTCTCACCAGATATCAGAGATCCATCAGATAGCGAAGATCACAGGCCGAAGAAACATTCTCGAGTTCCCCTTGAAGACGAGGAGCCAGCTGAAGTCGAACTCTGACGTTGGCAGAGCACCGTTGCATCACCGGAGGATCGCCGAATCAAGAATGCATGAAGAGCACCCATGAATCCGATGCAACCTGCCTAAGAGACTACAGTGGGTACTGACTGATTTGAGGTTTGATGTGTTGGGTTGAACAGTGACGTGGGTGCATGCCCTAGAGCCCACATTGCAAGGCGGCATGGTCTGCTTGCGATCCAAGACCAAGCTTGGCAAGAATCTCAAGGAAGGCTCTCGCTCATATTTCAAAGTGCCACCGCCACCCGCATGGCTGTGACCGACCTCGATCTCTACCTTACAGGAAGCCTTCTCCTTGTGGCTATCGCGTGGTTCCTCACTCAAACTCTGGTCATGAACGGATCTGCTCCATCATGTACCGACGCGAAATCGGTGAAGAAGACGGCACAACAGTCCACCAAGAAGACTGAAGTAAGGCGCAACGTTGGAGGGGGGAGCAGAGGCTATGGAAGAAGCGCGGGAGGGTATTCTACGAGCAGCTCATACTTGTTCATGCCCAGCGATGACTGTAACAGTACACCGCACCATAGCCACTGCCACAGTGGAGGAGATAGCGGGGGCAGTGGCGGTGGTGGTGGTTGCGACTAACCGATCACGGAAGAGAGAGAACAAGCGCAAGAGAAACCATCAAGTGAAGCTCCGACGAAGATGGTAAGAGTCACAATGAAGCGTTCGGTGCTCCCGACTATCCCGCCAATTGCATAACGTGGAAGACCAGCTAGCTAGCTCATGACTACTTGCATGCACCGCCAAATGCACGTATGCCGATTGGAATCGGCAATGCGGCAACACGACAAAATCCACTCCAATAAATATTGCGATCCTTCCTCAATGGCCTTCAGATGGCTACATAACTCGCATGCACCCTATTTTAGTGGGTCGTGCTGGTCCGTTTGGGAGACTACCTCTGACAATGGATACATCCATCACCCACCTATCAATTTGATAAGGCTCTCGACCCACCGGGTCAATTCAAGTTCTGTCAATCGACATCTCACCACACGGAGGCCGCACGCAGCGCAGTCCTCATGCTCCCAGTGGGGGCGATTCCGTTCGTGGTCTTCGGCGTATTGATGATCTGCTGCGTGTTCGTCACTTGTGTCTACATTTGCCGCAACAAGGAGGCGCCACAGGACGAATTCTATACCTGTGGCGACGACGGATTTGCGTTCAGCAGCACCGACGTTCACGTCGTGAACGTCACAAGTGCCTTCGGGATCAGCGACTTTGGGGCGACAGCGTTTGTAGCTCAAACCGACAGTGGAATGGGTGACGTTCGTGGAGAAGGCTTCAGTGAAGGAGTCAGCAGCAGTTGTGGAGCTCCCAGCGGAGGCAGCGGCGGCGACAACGGCTACTGAAATCGCAATCGTGAGCTACAATCTGCGCACGAACTGCATCATCTAGACTCTACAATGCAAGCCCAAGAAGTACTACTCGCTAGCGGCGTCGAGGAGCCGCACATAAATGCGAGAACAAGCCCGCCAAGTGAGGGAGAAAGAAGGCTCGACGTAATTTCTTGGGGCAGTCTGTGGGAAATACTTGGTTTAAATGGAGGGAGCAGGAAGCCAGCGCCACCACTACCCTTTCCGGCGGATCAATCAAATGCTTCGTGCCAGGCTAATCTTCGATGTCGTCGTATTCTATGTTTTCAGACAAAGTTCAAAGGATCGATACGCCCCGTGGGTGTGAACGCCAGGCGAGAAAGCCTGGAGAGATGAATCTTGCGGTAGAAGTACCAGCTTTCGTACCCAATGTAGAGATGCTAGCGGGACCAGCACAAACGTACCCATGCTGAGTTTTGTTTCTCAGCAACCTCTAGAAACGCGTAGAGTGGGTGTAGCCACTGAAGCAATCGGTGCGAAAGTTGATATCGTGGGTCCTGCCTGCTGAATGCCCAAGCCACGACCTCTCGCTACAGTCTCCGCTCTTGTGGAGGCCATACCCTCACTTTGAGGCGATCGTTGCTCAGTCATTCAACAAACTTCCACCACAAGATACAGAGGGCTAAGAATGAAGACAACGGCCCTCGTTCTCGTTGTCACCGGAGGCGTTCTCCTTTGTGCGGTTATCGTGTGGGCTGTGGCCAGGCGTGTGAAAAACAAGAAACGAGATGCCTCTCGTCGGCAGCTACCGCAACGATACCAATCAAATGCTGTGCGTACAGCGGCGAGGCCCGTGAAGGCTGTCGCACGCACGCGGAACGAAGATCGTGGAGGTGGCGGGGGCTCCGACGCGTACGTCGTTAATGTGGCCAACGATTTCAGCAGCTCGACGCACTATACTGCGTACACTGGCCACTGCCACAGCAGCCACGGTGGTGGCTACGATGGAGGGGGGAGCGGAGACTGCGGCGGTGGCGGTGACAGTGGAGGTGGCGGTGACGGCGGAGGTGGTGGCGGCGGTGGCGGCGACTGAGACATGAAGCTCTGGAGAGAAAAGACGATGAAACCAGCGAGTAGAAGAGCTCTCACTTGCACATACTTCGCATTGTTCACTACAAGCACCGCGTACATGCCGCGCTGGCATCCTCAGCAGTCGGTTGACGTGAAAGGCTCATGCCGATGAAACAGAGAAGAGGAGGTCGTCGAGTACCACCACACACATACGTTTTCAAGCAATAAACACGCAGATGAACTCCTTCTTTCGCACTTGAGTTACGATCTCCATCCTAGTGTTCACTACGCACTAGGCCAACGCACTTGGAGGTGGAGGACAGTCAACCGGTGTCTTGGAGGAGGAAGGCGGTCTTCACCAATCCAAGTCATGGACTTAAACCTCTATATGCGCATACTTGCATCAATACCAATACAAGTGTAGTGGGTTCACAACATTCACTGACCTGTTACAACTGATATAAAGGGTGCGGACGACAAGTGTGGCTGCGAAGATGGATATCTCGCAGCCCACATTTGATTCTTCCCAGCCAGCAGCACGAGCCATGGTGACCACGACGTGGGTAGCTGTGACCATCGCTGCTATCGTGCTCTTTCGTGTGGCGCTCGCCTGTGCAGTGGTTCGACCGAACAAGAAAACGGCTGCAACGATTACGGTCCGACGTCGACCCCCTCCGGCTCCGAGGCAGCCCAGGCCTCCGCCGACTGTCGATCCCACACCCACGTACGTCTACTACCCAAGAGCAATCCCAACGGCATTCAAAGGGATTGGATATAGGCCACGTGGTGGTCAGGCGCGCTCTTCGGCCTACAGCTCCAACGCTTACGTGGTCGCAGTCGCCGCTGATTTTGGCGGATCGAGTGACGGCTACTGCTACGACGGTGGATACGACGGTGGGTACGGTGGAGACGGGGGAGGCGGAGATAGCGGAGGCGGAGACGGCGGTGGTGGGGGAGGAGGGGGTGGCGGAGGCGGGTGCGGGGACTGACCGCCTCAAAGTCACTCTGTAAAGATCTCTTTTCGAAAGTTCGACAGGTCTCGTGATAATGTTAATCGAGCCATCGTGTGATATGCCCCCTTACACCTGGTGCTTTTCTGCCACTGGTGGTCTGCCAGTACCCAAATCGCCTAGCAAGTCGAAGAAAACAGGGAGAAGTCGATGGAGCCAGCAAGCCGGACAGCGTGAGATGAAACCAGGCTCACCGCAGTCGTCTGAGCTCCACGCTAGATGAGCGTCCAACCAGTGGAACCGCTCCTCCATTTTCTATTCCTACTGCAATTGGCCACCAGCACTGACAGAATCGAACGCAAGGTCATGCACGGCCACTCCTCCACGCAGGGCAACGCCTCCCCTTTGGTTTGGCTCATCCCTATAGTCATGTGTGTTGTGCATCATCTACTTCTGGAGCTGCCGCTGTCTATCTGGTCTCAATGGACAGGATCAAGCAAAAGTGACCGTCGCCAGTCAACCAAAGATGGATCCAGTAACTCGGTACTCAATAAGACTCCACTTTCAACAGATCATCCGACCATCGATTGATCCGGAGCTCCAAGGTGCACTGATAAATCCGACTGAACGTTCGAGTACTGGAGGCTGGAGCTCGTCAATCCTGGTTGCCATTGTGGAAAGATTCGCTCTGAGCCACCACCGCAAGCAGCGCCAAAGCACCTACTAGGCTTACAAATAGTTGCCTATAGCTCACCAAAAAAAAAAGGGGGGGCTGTATCGAAGAGTACCTTCGATGCCAGTCAGAATATTTGGTACCCTGCGGTAGGCAGGCGGGCCCCAACGTGCACGTCATTGCGGTCGCTGCTGACCTCGGCAGATCGACTAATGTCCACGACTGAGTGACTGCAACAGCTACGACTGAGATTACGAAAGGTTTGGTGTGGAGTAGGAAGCGATGGCAGAGGCGGGTGTTGGGACTATCTCTCTTTGAAGGTTTCAGTAACTTATCCGGGGATCCACCTTCGAAGTTCTCGTTCTGTACGGAGATGAAGCCATCGTGTGATATGGAGATAGAGCACTGCCACTGGGAGTCTGCCGGCACCCACCTCCGCTTGAACATGCCGAAGAAACCAGGGAGAAATCAAGTCCAACCAGCCAGTCAGTGTGAGATTCAACCCGCGTGTGAGATTTTTATATCAGATGCGGTCAACCGAGATTATCACCGGACGACATTCCAACCACAAGAACAGCTCCTCCAATTCACATTTTCGCTGCAAGCGATCACAAGCTCTAACAGCATCGAACGAAGACCATGGACGCCAACACCTACTACTTGATCGTCCCACCAGTTACGTGTGTGGTGCTCTTCTTCATCTACTACTGGGGCTATCGCTGCCTGCACAAGCCAGGATTCGCTCTCGGTCCACGCATCGGACAGGATCAAGTGGAAATCGTGGTTGTCGCCATGCGTCCAGGAACCAGCGCAGTCACCAGTCATCCAGTGACGGAGGCAGCGTCCGTGCAAGTCGTTACGATGACCGAAAACCCCAAGTCCGCGTTGTAGCCGATACAAATGCATTCTTCCCTACTGTAATATACACAACACTATGCCATCGATTGATGCGCGGTCTCCACGCATCCATCCGTCGCAGCGCATTCAACCACATGTCGAACATGCTCCACATCTCCTAGCTGCGCGCATAAATCCGACAGAACGCCAGAGTACTGGAGGCTGTAGCTCGTGAATCCTGGTGGCAAATCCGGGGAATTGCTGAGACCTTCTCTCTGAGCCATCTCTGCAAACAGCTCCAAAGCACCGGTTTCACATTCGGAGATGTCGTGAGATGCCTCTAGCTGCGCAGGTAGCTCATGGCCGTAAACGCGCGTGTATACCTGACCGATTTTGGCGAAAATGCGATCCACGCGCTGTCGCTCTTCGATCTCTCGTGTCAGTCTCGCAGCATGACCTGCTCTGATCGGGCCAACAGGAGCACGGAGATACTGGTAAAATGCCATCACCAGTCCAATGTCCGGTGTTGCAACAGCGCTGTTCGTTCTCTTTATTGGCGGTGCTTCGATTGAGGCCAGTTCCTCAAGTGAATCAGCAGCAGTGGAGTCGTAATTCGACTGGAAGTTCCCCACGATCTCTCTGCGGACTGAGCTCGAGCCGAACTGCTCCACGTGGCTCTTCGCGGTCTTCTGTTTCACTAACGTGAACTGCTGTCTCAACGACTCGCTCGACAGATCCGTCCGGTCACTGTCCTCCATCCAGTTGACTGAGTATAGATCCCCGAGGCAAGTGTTCAATGCCGTGCCATTGACGACGTCCAATGGCGGACAATATGTTCCCCACGAAGACTCCCAGCCATTAGCTGCCGTCGTGACGTACGCGTTGATGTGGCTCATCGACCAGCTCCAGAACATGGATCCAGAGTGACAGGCTTCGACGTAGAATACCAGCTCCTTATATCGCTTCTCGCTGTGCATCTTCTTCATGGCTCCCACGAGCTGGTCCGACGTAAGCATTTGTCCGTGTGGAAACACCACGAAGCCCCGGGCACCGTGGTCTACAAAGTTGATGAACACTCGATCATCCGGGCCGCTTGCCAGGACCTTCTTGCCCTTGGCAGCCTTCGCGTCTCCTCGTAAGACGTTCAGGAAGTTCTCTGGCGTGACCTCTTCCCCTCGGTAGTCGATCTCACAGCCTGCGTATACATTGTCTGGAAGGTCGGTGGTGTTCGTGGATGGCTTGTTGAATAGCTGGCCTTTGAAGGGATTCTCATCGGCCGTGGCGACGTCATCGTACATCATCAGCACCACGTTTTCCCTGGGGATGCCATGGCGACGCACGACGTGGTAGGCATGGCAGGCGTCTGCCTGGTGGCGGTAGTTCTCATACCCACGCGAGCCAGCGACGATCACAGCCCAGTGCTCTGCACGAGCAAGCGTGGCACACAGCAGCAGCGCTGCCCATGCAACGACTATGCGAGGGCCCATGATGATGGTAGGATATCGGAGACTACGGGAGAGGGGTCGCGGAAGATCTCTTCAACGAAGCGGCAGCTGAGTTACGGGTACCGAACGTACCGGTACTGGCCGGTACGAACCCACCACCCCATGGAAAAATCGAATGCTTCACCTCGCGAATCGAAGCTCACAAGTCTCACGAAGCCCACGGCGCGTGCATGAGACTCTCATGATGAAAGGCATTTGTAATCGCAGTCCATGAGGCGGTTGGTATCTGCGAAGCGTCGTGAATAATACAGAGGGCCTGATGGACAGCCACTGTCGTCAGGCTCCTCGATCATACTCACAGGCAGCTAATATGCTTGGATCCAAGCTCCTTCGCTGGCGTGTGGGCCACCAGTATCGCCAGTCGAGACAACGAGCGGCCGACAGTGTGACTCACACTGCGTGAGCCACGAGGAGGCAAGCGAACTCTCCCCTTGCCGGTCGAATGTCCCAAGCTCCACCATGAGCAGCGTAACGACTGCATCTTCGTCACTCGGTGACGTCACTCTACTGGGGTCCCCCTTTCTCGTCCATCCCTTCAGAGTTTGCGCGAATGCCCTCAGTGGAGAAAGGCCCGCACGCTGTGATCTGTTCGCACCGCAGCACCACGGACAGACGCAGGGACCCGGCGTCACCCACCGCATAGCTCACCGCCCACGGCCACGGTGTTCCGGTCGCAACCACAGGTAGATACCCCCTGGAAGACAGGCTTCAGTCCAAGAAAGTAGGAAGAAGAATGCACTCGCCAGCACTCAGTGGCGCAGCGCGTGGCCGCCTGCGCACGCCCACCCAGAACCAGCAGCAGCGCCTCGCGCGAGCCAACTCGCTCTCGGGCAACGGCAACGCTCTCCACCGGCCGCGAAGCTGGAATGATCTCGCGTCGCCCGTGCGACTGGAGCTGCCCACGCGCGCGAACGGCGAGTCGCAGCGACTGCTGCAGCCCGTGCCCAGCGACTACGACGGCGACGCGGAGCTCTCCAAGCAGACCAAGCTGGCGAAGATCACCAATGCTGTGCTCTATGGTGTGATCAACTCGATCCTTACTATCCCGTGCATGTACGGCTATGCGGCGATCATCTTCAGCCACCACGACTTCGTGACCTACATGCCGTCGCTGTCCAAGCTCGTCATGTTCTCCAGCGTCGTCCACCAGGTCATGTTCACGCTGCTCAGCTCACTACCGTTTGCGATCGGACAGGTCCAGGACGCCGGCCTCATCTTCCTGAGCGCCATTGCCACGTCGATCTGTACGACGCTGGGTGCCAGTGCTACGCTGGAGGCCAAGGTCGCGACTGTCGTAGTGACTATAGGCCTCGCAACCGCGTCGCTCGGACTGTGCCTCGTACTCATCGGACGCTTCAAGCTCGCGGGACTCGTGTCGTATCTCCCGATGCCCGTGGTCGGCGGCTACTTAGCGTTCATCGGCCTCTTCTGTCTGTACGCCGGCCTCTCGCTGTCCACTGGTCTCGTGATCAATGACTTTGCGTCGTTGCTTCAGCTTGGCACTGTCGAGAACGTGATCCTCTGCATCCCTGGCATCCTGGGTGGCGTGGTGCTTCTGCTCGTGTCGCAACGCTGTGAGAACTCGTTCGCGTTGCCCGCCTGCATCCTGGGCATGCCGCTGCTGTTCTTCGTCGTGATGTGGCTCTGCGGCGCGTCGATCCAGGACGCACGCAACTACGGATGGGTCTCCCCGGATGCACCACCAGCCAGCTTCCTGCAGATGTGGGACCTCTTCGACTTCAGCCAGGTGCACTGGTCCGTACTGCCACAGCAGATTACGACCTGGCTTGGCATGGTCTTCGTCGTCTCATTCTCGTCGTGCCTCGACGTCGCGGCCATCGAGATGGACATGGGCCAGCAACTCGACATCAACCACGAACTCGCCTCTGTTGGCTGGTCCAACGTCGTCAGCGGGCTCTTCGGTGGCTACACGGGCTCGTACATCTTCTCTCAGACCATCTTCACCTATCGCGCCAAGACCAACTCACGCATCGTCGGCCTGTGCGTGATTATCTCTGAGTTTGCGATCGTGCTGCTGCCACTGTCGGTCATGAGCTACGTCCCGCGCTTCTTCTTTGCCGCGACGCTCATCTTCATCGCGATCGATCTCATGGTCGAGTGGCTCATCCATGTATACCACAAGGTGCTGCTGCGCGAGTACATCGTGCTTTGGGCGTCGTTCATCGCTATCAACTGGGTCTCGCTCGAGCTGGGCATGCTGCTTGGCATTTGCTTCGCGATCCTCAACTTCCTGTTAGGATACTCGCAAGTCAACGTCGTCACGAGAGCTTTCAAACGCTCTTCGGCCGTGCGCAAGTACGCAGCGCGCACGCTGCTAGCGCAGAAGCGTGATGCGATCGTGCTGCTGGAGCTCCACGGCTACTTGTTCTTCGGCTCGTCGGTGCGCATCCTCCAAGACGTCCAGAAGGCCGTCTACGTGCAGAAGAAGAACGCGCCTCCAGTTCGCATGCCCACCATGTCTAAGAACATAAAGCTCTCGGGTGGACTACCGCTGACCCCTCTCGCTCGCCCACAGCCCCAGTACGAAGTTATGGTTGAGTGTCTCGATGGAAGCCCGTCGCTGGAACCGCAGGGTCTGCCGACCGAGTTCGTGGTCATGGACTTCAGCCGCGTCTCGGGCATGGACGCCACGGCCGCGCGGTCTTCGCTGATGATCCTCCAGCAACTGTGCAAGCGCCACGGCATCACGGTGTTCTTTGCGGACGCGCTTCCAGAGATCCAGCGGATGCTCGTGCAGAACGAGATTGCTGAGCCGTCCGACTTCTTTCCCACCGCTGACATTGCGCTTGAAGTGTGTGAGAATCGTCTGCTGCAGAGCTCTCCACAGGCCGCCCCAGAGGCCGACCGTGACCTGGGCATCCGCACGCTTCTCCACCGTTTCATCGGCGAGCCAGACGACTCGATGTTCTTCCAGGGCATCGACCGCTTCACTCGCCGCCACGTCGTGCACTCGAACCACGTCTTCTACCGCGTCGGAGAGTTCCCCGACCACTTTTACTTCCTCGCTACGGGCCGCGTAGCACTCTTCATGAACCAGGACGGCAGCTCTGCGCAGGAGAAGACCATGCAGCTGCTCGAGCACGTGATCCCTGGCGCGATGTTCGGCGAAGTGGACTTTTTCGGACGCCAGTGCCGCTTGATGGGTGCGCGTGCCATGGAGAAGTGCGTCGTGTACGAGATGACGCGTGCCAACTACGAAGCCATGGAGCGTGAAAGCCCGGAGCTATGGAACCGCCTGCGGGACGTGGTGATCGTGTCCATGGCGCTAGCGATCACCAACACAACATCCATCAACAGTTGCAACAACGCCTCCATTAGCACGCTGCGAGATGGAGAGACCGAAGCGGCGCCCACAAGTCAGTAAACCCACAACTCCATTGCCACATACTGAAACACGGACACAACAAATGCTGAATACATGTCACTCACTCACACCGCTATGGGACGATCTTTCTATTCTCACCGTGTTGATCGGACTGCTTGACTTGCTTGGAGATTGAGAAATATTAGAAGCGAAAGTTGCGCGCGAGCTCGCGCAGTTGGTTTTGCTCGACCCACGAGCATGACAATGTGATCCTCTCGATGGCCGGGTCATAGGTCACGTTCTGCAACAGCACACGCAAACGTCAGTGATCGTGTGAGTGGGAATGCCTGCAAGTGTGTACGTGAGCTCACTTACAATCGGCGCATTGGCGATGAGGAAGAGCCCGGCACGCTCTTCGTGGCACAATGTGTTTCCAAACACATCCATGACGTCGTCCGGCTTGGACAACGAGTGTTCCATCGGGCTGGTCGAGAAGAAGTCGTCCGAAATGTACCACTCGTAGCTGCACGGCAGGCCAAACAACTTCACAAACGCCAGTCGTCGGAGGCCCTCATACTGTACGATGATGGTGCGACTCGCGCTGCTGTCCTTCCCCACCGTGACCTTTGCAGCACCGGTATTGCTGTAGTGACGCCGTGCCGCCTCCCGTAGTTGCGTCTGGAATTGGACGATCAAGCGATCGCGAACACGATGGGCCTCACGTTCGGCTTGGCGGCTTTCGTAGCTATATCGGTTCGACATGCCGGTGGCTCGATCCATTTCGAGCTTGCGGAGACGATTGAACTGCTCCTTCGTAGACATTAGATCGCTGATGATCGAGTCTGTTCTGGCTACATCGGGCCCTCGGTCTTGAAGCCTAAGCTGTGCCTTCGCAGCCTGCAGTGCCTGCTTAAGATCCAGGATATCGTGCTGGGCCTGATCTTTGATAGCAGCGACGGTTGACGCGGCTCGAACTCTGACTTCATCACACTCGATCAGCATATTCTGCAGTCGCTTTCGCAGCGCAGTGTTCTTCTCCTCCAGATTCAAGCGTTCAGCGCGTTCTTTCTTAAGCTCCAACAAGGCAGCCTTGTGTTCTTTGTCCATCTTCCCAAAATCGATCCCCGCACTCGCGCCGCTCCTAGGAATTACGACGACAAAGTCAATAGGCATATGAAAACACTCAGAATAACGACACGAACGTACGGCCGTGGTCGTTTTCGCGGCTGCTCAATGGCACCATCGCTTGGCCCGATGGCCATCGGTGGCGGTGCCATATCAAGCGGGGCCCCGACAGGCTGCTGGGGCATCGGAGGCGTCCGTTGGTGTACTCTCACTGCATGCATAGGTGGTTGGTTTGTTGCGGGTGGTGTGACTGGTGTACCGTGTGGTGGGGTTCGCGACGTCCTCCCACCGACCTGGGATGGCGATGGTTGCCGAGATCCTCCCTGTGCCTGTGCGAAGGCTGCCGTGGCCATGCCCGCGGGGCCAAAGCGTTTCTCTGCGACGCTGAGAGGCGAGTCCAAGTCCATGGTCTCACCTGCCTGGCTTCCAGTCTCACTTGTTGGCTCATCATCATCCAGCGAGCGTTCGATGTCAAACACCAGCTCCCCGGGACGTGTAGCCTTGAGCTGCTGGATAACCTCGAGGAATCCCAAGTGCGTGAGGTCCACACCGTTGACCGTAAGGATGGTGTCTCCGATTTTGAGCTCCGACTTGGCGGCGGTGGAGTTGGACTGGAGCGTCGACACTTTGAGCTTGCGGTTCGAGTCGTTGCGGATGCCAAAGCCCAGCTTGTCGCCTTCTTTGACCACGCGAATCGTGAGCCGCACGACACGGCGAGGTGCACGCTTACTGTCCGCACTGGAGGCTCGCTGGGATCGCTGAGCCTTGGGCTTTGTCGATGGCCCTGCAACCGATCGGTTGCTGCCGGTCACGAGTCCATCGCTGGCGCCGTTGTGGGGGTGCTGAGAATACTGCGGGTGTGTCGACACCATGCCATTAGCACGTGGATCATGGCCAGCGTCACGCGGCTGTGGTGGTGGACGTCGCTGCTGAACCTCAGGGGGCGAGCCCATGTACAGTCCTGGTGGCGGCGTGCCGTACATCTCGGCCGCGTGGTCTCGTCGATGCGGAGCTCGCACGTGGTTGGGCGACGCGAGCACCGCACCAGGCGTGGATGCCGCGCGTGCGAAAGACTGCGGGATCTTGGCGGCCTGGAAGACCACAGTATCGCTCTGCAGCGTGGGCGGGCCAAAGTTCTTGAGCGCTGCGCTGCTCTTCACGGGCCCACGCGCCGCCATCGGGGGCTCGCTGGACATGGCCGGCATCGCAGCGCTCGTAGGAGCACCGTGGTGCATTGCGGCTTGTGCTGTGGACACTGGGAGAGCCGCAGAGCTGGCTGGAAGCGAGGCCGATGGAGGGCGATTCGCCATTTTGTGGCGGGGAGATCTCGTCGTCTAGCGGTCGCTAGAAGCCTGAAAACTCTGCACAGGACACACAAATGGTGTCTGCGGTCACGGAGAGATGCGTGCGCGTGTGGGTGCGATTGTCGTGGACCTGTGGAGTCGGCGAGCAGCAGCAGCGCGCCGCAGCTTGTCACGCGATGGAAAAGGCGCCAAATGCGCGTGGATGAACCGCGCTTCCGCGGAAAATTACGGTAAAGTCGCCAATTTACGGTAACGATGGTGGCACGAACCCAGCTTCCTCGGTTATCCGGATACTGGTATACGTTGTGCTGAGAACGTATACCTAGTATACACGTCCGCGAGTTCCCAGCCAACCAACAAGTGGCTCGCCGTTGACCAGCTACTTTCACGAAGCGACGTGGAGCATATTGGTGTCGGATCTCCACAGACGCAGACTCGTGCAGCGCAGCGATGGCGAACAAGGCGGAGCAGACAGGCAAGGCGATGGTGGTGAAGAAGGCGAAGAAGCCGGTCGCGGAGGAGGAGGTGGAGACGCCGACGGAGGGCGCCGTGACGGTCGTGGAGGCCGCGGACGAAGGCTTCAGCGGCGACAAGACGTTCGAGCAGCTCGGTGTGGACGCGGCGATCTGCGAGGCCATCCGCGCCGTGGGCTGGACCAAGCCCAGTAAAATCCAGCAGCAGTCGATCCCGCACGGCCTGGATGGCCGCGATATCATCGGTCTCGCCGAGACGGGATCCGGCAAGACGGGTGCGTTCGTGATCCCGATCCTGCAGACGTTGCTGAAGAACCCGCAGCGTCTATATGCGCTCGTGCTGGCGCCGACGCGTGAGCTGGCATACCAGATTAGCGAGCAGTTCGAGGCGCTGGGCGCGTCGATTGGCCTCAAGTGTGCGTGTATCGTCGGTGGTATCGATATGATGAACCAGCAAGTCGCGCTGGCGCGAAAGCCGCACATCGTGATCGCCACGCCTGGCCGTCTCGTGGACCACTTGGAGAACACCAAGGGCTTCAGTCTGCGCACGATGAAGTACCTGGTGCTGGACGAAGCCGATCGTATGCTCAGCATGGATTTCGAGGAGGAGATCAACCAGATCGTCCAGCTCATGCCGGCCGAGCGCAACACGTACCTGTTCAGTGCGACGATGACGTCCAAGGTCGCGAAGCTGCAGCGTGCATCGCTGAAGAATCCTGTGAAGGTGGAGATCACGCACAAGTTCGCGACGCCCGAGACGCTCAAGCAGCACTACCTGTTCATTCCGGCCAAGTACAAGGACTGCCACTTGGCCTACGTGCTGAACGAGGTCGCTGGCCAGAGCGTGCTGATCTTTGCGGCGACCTGTAACGGCACGCAGAAGGTGACGCTGATGCTGCGCAACCTGGGCTTCCAGGCGATCTGTCTGCACGGCCAGATGACGCAACCAAACCGATTGGGAGCGCTCAACAAGTTCAAGGCCAAGAGCCGCAACATCCTCGTGTGTACCGATGTGGCTTCGCGTGGTCTGGATATACCGAGCGTTGACGTCGTTATCAACTACGACATCCCGACACACGGTAAGGACTACATCCACCGTGTCGGTCGTACGGCGCGTGCCGGTCGTGCCGGTGTCGCTGTCTCGTTCGTGACGCAGTACGATGTGGAGCTGTACCAGCGTATCGAGCATCTGCTCGGCACCAAGCTCGACGCGTACCCATGCGAGGAAGACACGGTTCTAGTGATGCTGGAGCGTGTGAATGAAGCTCAGCGCATGGCCACGATCGAGCTGAAGGACATGAACGCCAACGGAGGCGGTAAGCGCAAGCGTTACGGCCACGATGACGACGAAGGAGGAGAAGGCGGAGACGACGACAACGACGGTGGCAGCAAGAAGTACAAGTCGGCTGGACGTGCTCGTGGAGGAGGCGGCGGTGGCCGCGGAGGAGGCCGTGGTGGTCGTGGCCGCGGCGGAGGCGGTCGTGGTGGCGGAGGCCACAAGAAGAGATAAAGAGGCTCGATCCCTTCGATGCCCTCACACTTGCGATGAGCTCTTCCCTCTAATTTAACAGATTTTGCGAATAGATTCCCCCCTTCCTCTTTGCTTTTGTACTCCATTCCTTCACCTCTCATCTAATCTCACTGCTGGTTCCCAGAGGCAGAAGCATAGTGTTGCCCAGGCGCCCACCGCCCGTCTTGCACTTGGAGCTGGGGAAGGCGTTCCAGAACCTCAGGGTTTCGTCACCTGCACCCGTGACTATGGTCTGTCCGTCCGGCGACATGGCTAAGTACAGCACGCGGAACGTGTGGCCCGTGAGCGTGGCGAGCTTGGTCATCGTCGGGTACTTCCACACGATGATCTGGTTGAGCGAGTAGCCGTGCGTGCTCACGACCTCGTTCACGTTCTTGGACCACATGAGGTTGCACACCTGCGAGCCCGTGTCCACAGCGTGTAGGGCCGTGCGCGTGTGTGTGTTCCAGAAGCGGATGCAGCGATCAGCCGTGCCACCTCCAGATGCGAGCAGCCCATTTTGGTGTGGGGACCAAGCGATGGCTTTGACAGCGGCCGTGTGGTCGCTGAATCGCACGACTGGGATCGCAGCGTTGTTGCCTGCAAGACCAGACGACGCGGCGTGGGCACTCCATACGAAGAGCTTGTTGTCGTTGCCCCCGGACGCGAGCTGAGTGTCGTCGAACGACCACTTGAGACCACAGACTTCCTGCTTGTGGCCGGCGAGACGGTGCGTGAACGCTTCTGGCGCACGGATATCTCGAAGGTAGATCGTACGGTCACGGCTACCGGAAGCGAGGAGCTGGGAGTTCCAGGCGAGGGCTCCGACTCGAGCGACGTGTCCACTGCAAGGGGTATACACAATGTCAGCTCTGTGTGTGTGGTGAGATGAGACGAGTCGAGAGAAGAAAGAACGTACCCCATAGTGCGGATCTTTCGTCCGGATGCGACTTCCCACAGCTGCACGTCGCCACTGTTCGTGCCGACTGACAAGTGTGTACCCTAAGGGAAGAACAGATCGGTAAGCGAGAGCTGTTCATGGATCGAAATGGATGGAGGAGAGAGACGTACCCGTTGACTCCAGGAGACGGAGGTGACGCAGTCCGACGCACCAAGATCGCACAGCTTGGTGACTTTGCTGGTGCAGGCGCTCCACAAGTACACGGACGCACCGAGTCCAACAGCAAGCACGTTCGCGGACGACCAGTCCACTAGATTCAAGTAGAAGTCGTCCTGGAGTGAAGGAGCGTCAAGCACTTTGAATGGCGTCTTGGGGAACTTGCGGCGGGAGTAGTTGGCGCCGCTGGAGGCACCGCTGAGCATGAGGCGCGTGGAAGATACGCCGCTAAGTCCGGAGAACGGAATAGAGCTCTTTACTTCGCTTTGAAATGACTGTCGTGGGGCCTTGAAGCGAAGGATGTTTTGGGATCCGAGACTGGATAACACGCTGCGGCCTAGCAGACTTCGTGCCGCACTGCCACCGACGCTACCACTAGCACCTGTTGCACTCCAGCTCGAGAAGTTGAAAGCACTCGCTCCACTCATCATAGCGCGTGCTGTAGGTGGAGAGAAAGGATCGTATAGATCGCTTTCGTCCGTGGCCATGAAGAAGTCGCTCGGCACGGCCCGTGGTGGGGTCTCCAGGCCTAGTAGCTCGCTCTTCAGAAGCATTGAGTACGACGATCCAACATGGCTGCCATATACGCCCTTGCGCTGGCTCGCCGTGCTCGCTGTCGAGCTAGTTCTCGCTGTGCCGCTGATCGTACTCCCTGTTGATGCTGCAGTATTGGGTGGGGCTTCAGCAGGAGTCGTGTCGTTTGTGGACTGGTTGTTAGAGCACTGCTGCGTCGGCTCGGGATGGAGATCAAACCCTGTGTCCAACTTGGTCGTGAGTCGCGAAGGGATGAAGCGATCACTGTAGATGTGTTTGGATCTGTCCATGCATATTGAGCTCGATAAGGCTCACGAACTCAACGGAGAGGTGAGGGGTGGCACCTACCGCTTGGGGTTCTTGTGAGGCAGCGGGCTGCTACCTGAGCTGCTGCTGGGACGTGGTCGGAAGTGCTGTGGCTGGCTGTTTTCGTCTCCCGTCTTGGAAAGACGGGCTTCATACTGGTGGTGCAGTGGTCGCACCGTCAGGCGCGGCAGGCTCGGAGCTTCTCGGGTCATGGCTAAGCAGGAGGTGAACGAAAAGGTGGTCTTGCGATGGCAAGTCGGTGAATGCAGAGTCTCGGCGGTCGGCTTTTCTTCACCGTGAGATCCTCCGGGTCTTCTCTGGGGCGTTTGGCTCGCCAAAGATATCGCGTCTGAGGCTGGTACAGGCAAAGGTAAAACGACCGAGTCAACGGATCAATGCGATGGCTGGACCCACGCGAAGCACCTTCGATCAGGTCCCGGCACTCGCGAGGCACTGAAGCAGGAGCCAGCAGCTTGGGTGCATCCCTTCAGGTATCGTGCCTGGCTCGAGCCTGAAATAACCGCACCTCCCACACCTCTCAGGATCAGCACATGCGATGAGCGGTGCTGGAAACGCGACGTGAACCGTGCACGCAAAACGACATGAAACGAGCGGAAACACCTCAGCCGAAGGCGCGCTGACTCGTTTCCATGACTGTCACAGTTGGAATTTGCCCGCGTTAGATGATCGAGACGGTCAACACTCAGACACTGGACCTGTGCCATCTTGAACGGCACATGGCTAGGATGTATGAATCCAACGCACTGTTGTGTACTGTACCTCTACAACACTCTATACTCTCTATGCGAAAGCTACAGCTCGCCCTGAAGTGTGCTCTTGAGCTGTCGCTGTAGCTCCGATCGGAAAACTGTGATATCCTGCTGGCTCGTGGAGTCATTGATCGTCTCTCGCGGCTGACCCTGGCCGCATTTGTCAGCATAGAGCAGGCAGGCAACACCGCAGTCAAACCCGCTGACTTGCTGGGGTCTTGTGATCGCGCTGACGCTGCGGGAGATCCAGGTCTTGTGGGACGGGTAACAGGCGTCCAGCCACTCGATCACACAGCGAGGCACGGAGCGGTACGAGACCCCGGACCTGGATGAGAGTCGTCTGAGTTGACATAAAGGAAGGCCGTGTCAGCCAGAGCATTATTCCTGGGGTGCGGATACGAGGAAGTGGAACTCACCCCATGGGCTCAAAGAGCTGGAGCTCAGCAATAGGATCGAACTGCACGCGCAGGAGGTTCCAGTGGATGGAGCCGACGTTAGCTACGAATACTAGCGGCCGCTTCGCTTCGTAATCCACTGTGCGGCCGAGCACGTCTCGTATCTGGTAATGTGCGCGCACACTCGAAGTGTCTTCGCAGGGTACTGAGGACCTGCTGGCTGCGATCTGTCGAGCCACAGACGGCAAGTGGAGATGGCAGAAATCTGTCGCGAGGAAGTGGACGCCAGGGTATTGCGTCGCGAGTCGCCAGAGCATGAAATCGATCAGCGTGCTCGTGAGCCAGTTGGTCTCGTCAATGCGGTCCTCCGACGCAAACGCATTCTGCAACAGACCGTAGTAGCCCGTCGCCGCTCGCTTCAGCCCACCGACAGCCGCCTTCTCCTTAATCTGTATGCGGTTACTGTCATCCACAGCCACGCTACGCTCCTGCAGGGGCTTTCGGCGACGCAGACACACGTCCACTCTTCTAATGCATGATCAGATCGTCAGCCCACCGTCCTTTCCGCAAAAAAAGAGACTGCCCACGCACCCCATTACAACCTTCCGTCGGCGCACGGTGTGGACATCCACACGCGGCTCGTGGACGCTGTTTTCCGAGTGCGAATCGTCGATATCCTGGCCAGGAGCCGCAAGATCCGTGCTCACATGGGTACGCTCCTGCTGCGGCTTCTGCTGGGCCTCACGCGACAACACTTTGTGACGCGTGCGTAGCGCCATCCCAGCATCTTCATCATTTCCATCTTCTCTCTTCGTGTCCGCGCAATGGCGCCGTGTGGTAAACGCTCCATTACGGCACACGCGCCGCCGCGCGCTATTCCTAAGGCGCATTTTCGTCGCCTTTCTGGGTTTTCTTCCTGCGGCGCTGCTGGAAAATGCAACCGTCGCAGATGCGAGCCAGCTGGCTTTATCCAAAATTACAAATGTAGACTCTCTATTCACATAAATAGCCACATTCCTAAACTTCAACTGCAAAACTAGCCACACCGACCACCTGGACGCCGGACAAGCTGTAATCATCTCCATTACTGCCCAATCATATGTGGCGATACATATATTCCACCAATCAGAGATGACAACACAAACCAAACGCAGTATTTCAGCCAATGGGAGAGGCCCAAGCACAGTGTAGCTGGTCAAAAAGCAGAGGGTGGACCCACCCCGCGACCAGTGCATCCCAATCTGCCAAGAGGTCCACTTCGTGCGCGGTCATTGCCTCGCCATTCCTCCTGTCTCCTCGTACGACCATGGTGGCAATTGCATCGCCGCGCCGCGTGAACGGCTCGTTCTCCGACTCGGATGTGCCGCTGGCCTCGCCGCGCTCGCAGGCGCAGCAGCAACTGCGCGCGCGTGTCCGCCACCGCTCGGTGACCGACGGCAAGCACATGTACTTTGGCAAGTACGTGTCGTACGAAGGCTCGGAGAAGCTGCTCACGTACCAGTACCACGGCGCCGACAACTCGCTCATCTACAAGCATGTGCTCACGCCTATGAACAACTTCCTCGTCGAGTTGCTGCCGCTCTGGCTCGCACCAAACCTCGTACGTATCCGTTTTGTGTTTTTTTCTTCGAGATGCTGAACGCCGTTGGCTGACTGCGGGCGGGCTGTGTTGACGTGCAGATCACGCTAATTGGATTGCTGTGTGTGGCGACATCGCACTCCATGTTCGCCTACTACTCGCCGTTCTTTGATGGTGAGGCACCGCGTTGGTTGTACGTGTTTGCCGCTGTGGCGCTGTTCGCGTACCAGACGCTGGACAACCTCGACGGCAAGCAGGCGCGTCGCACGGGCTCGTCATCGCCTTTGGGACTGCTCTTTGACCACGGTTGTGACGCCCTCAACGTTTCGGTTGGTGCCATGACCATGGCGTCCGTGCTGCAGCTCGGGGCGACTTGGAAGACTCTGGCGTTCCTGCTCAGCGCGCACTCGGTGTTCTTCTGTGCGACGTGGGAGGAGTACTACTCCGGTCTGCTCTCGTTGCCGATTATCAACGGCCCAACGGAGGGCATTTTGATCGGAGTGTTCCTGAAGCTTGCGACTGCCGTCGTTGGTCCAGCGTTTTGGAAGGCCGAGTACGTTGCTGGCGTCCAGAACAACACGATCTTCGTCGTCGTCACCGTGCTGGCCTCCATCCCAACGATTGTCGTCAAGTACGTTTTTTCTGGCTCGTACGGACTGATGTGAGGTCGAGTTGACTGACATGCCACCGTCTCCACTTGCAGTGCTATCAACGTGTACAAGGCTGTGCGTCTGAATGCGGACTCGCTCATCGTCGCCATCACGCGTACGTGGCCGTTCTTCATCCTAAACGGCATGGCTGTTGCCTGGGGTCTCCTCTCTCCGTCCGGCATCTTCCAGGCGTACCCACGTACGTTCCTGTGGATGGTCGGTCTCCTGAACAGCAAGCTCGTGCTGCACTTGATGCTGGCGCACTTGTGCGGTGAGGAGTACCACCCGTTCCGTAAGACGCTGGTGCCGATCTTCTACGTGGCCGCTCACTGCGGCTTCAGCATGCTGGAGGGCATCTACGACCACATCAACGAAGCGTTGTGGGTCAAGGAGTTCTTCTTCCTGTCGTTCGTTGCGTACGTTCACATTGTGATCACGGTTGTGTGGGAGGTCAAGAGCGTGCTCGGCATCAACGTGTTCACCATCAAGTCCAAGGCCAAGAAGGCAAACTAAGGCGACGGAGATCTCATCTGTCCCCCACAAACAAACGCACTCACGTTTTCGCTGGGAAGCTATGAATCTCTGTGACACAGTTCCTTCCGAAGACGAGTCCGTTCTGCGTTGTTCATTCACTGCATCATTGTGGAGTTGCTTTTCAATCGAATAGACACGTATTTTCTATTCTAAAGGAACTCACTCGCAGGCTCTCGCTCGCAGGTGTCTAGAAAACGCGTCCGGCGACGATCGAGGCCCACATCAACGCACCGAACCACTTGTTCGAGGCAAATCGGGTCTGCAGGTTGATGGGGTCGTCGAGCTTGGCGGTGTTGACCTGCCATGCCAGGTGAGCAGCTCCGCCCGCAAGACCTGCGTAGAATGGCCAATCCAAGCCTGCCATGTAGCCAGCAGTACCAAGGCCAGCAATGGTCGCCACCGAGAACGCGTTCAGGATCGGCTTGGTGTTGTCACCGAACAGCAGCGCCGTAGAGCGCACGCCGATGTGCTGGTCATCCTTCTTGTCCTGGTGCGCGTACAGCGTGTCGTAGACGAGCGTCCAAGCCACGCCGCCTGCGTACATCGGCAGCACGACGGGCCACGCACACGTTCCTTGGACCGCTGACCAGCCGAGCAGTGCTCCGTAATTGAACGTCAGACCAAGCACGGCCTGCGGCCAGTACGTCACGCGCTTCATCAGCGGGTAGGAGATGACAAGTGCCATGGAGGTGGTCCCGAGAGCGATGCTGTACCAGTTGAGCTGCAAGAGGATACCCAACCCGGCACTAAGCTGAAGGGCCAGGAACTTCCACGCCTGCGGATACGTGAGCGCGCCCGAGGCGAGTGGACGCTGGTTCGTACGCTCCACTTGCTTGTCGAAGTCTTTGTCCCACATATCATTGATCGTGCATCCAGCGCTTCGCATGATGAGCGCGCCAGTGCCGAACAACGCGAGCATGCCGAGGTCTGGAAACTGGCCGACGGGAGCCGCCATCGAAATGCTCCAGAAGCACGGCCACAATAACATGTAGGTACCTAAACACAGCGCATGCATGAGTCCGGATGTGACTCCCTTGTGAACACAGGGAGCAAGGCCTTCGTACCAGCCGGGCGATTGATGCGCGAAAGCTGAATGTACGGCACCATCCACTTGGGCGCGTGGCGCTCGGCCCACGTATCCTTCTCGATCTTGAACGCCTCGACATCCCCCGTCGGCTCCTGTTTCTTTTCATCATTCTGCGGAGGCGCTGCGGATGTGCTGAGCCATTGGCGTTGGGACGCAATGCCAATGGGCTTCGCGTGGATGCTCTCAGTCGTCGTCGCTCGCAGAC
>JAADVE010000133.1:0-31332 GCA_023334595.1 Pythium utonaiense | reverse complement strand
GATCGCCGAGCGAGCGCTACCGTTGGACTTGGAGTTACCCTTGCTGGACTTGAACCAGCATGTTCCTCCATTGTAGGAAGTCCACGTGAACGCACCACAGCCGTTGAAGTTGTTGCAGAGCGTGAAACAATCCTCCGCCTTAGAGCCCTTGGCGTTGCCAACGTCGACACCCGAGTAGTCGACGCCCTCTTCAATATAACACGTCGACGACACTTGGCCTGACTGACATGCGACTCCCGAGCGAGCACCACCATTCGACTGCGAGTTGCCCTTGCTGGACTTGAACCAGCACGTGCCACCGTTGTAGGAAGTCCACGTGAACGCACCACACCCATTGAAGTTGTTGCAGAGAGCAAAACACGCCTCAGCCGTCGAAGACTTGGCGTTGCCAACATCAGCGCCAGAGTAGTCGACTCCTTCTTCAATAGTGCAGGTGGCGGCGAATGAGGAGACCGAGACCACTGAGCCAACCGAGCGAGGGAAACCATCCCGCTTGATGGACTTGTCCGTCGTGAAGAAACCGAAGTATCGTTCGAGATCGACTGGAGCAGAAGGGTCGCCGTAGCGGCGGTCGAAGGCCTGGAACCAGAACTTGGGAAGGTTGGAGTAGCCGCTCGGCGTCCAGTTCACGACACCCTGGTAGTACTTGACAGCAGAGTCGAGGCTTGGCTGCACGCGAGGGGATAGCGACGAAGGCGAACCAGCAGTAGGGAATCCCGTCTCGGTGAGGCGAATCTTCTCGCGTGGGTACTTGCTCGTGACCGCGTTCCATTGCGCGTCAAGCAGTGCTGTTGGGTTGTTGCCATCGTAGCTGTTGGTGAAGAACGGGTAGATGTTGACACCGAGGATGTCAAGGTTGTTGCTGAGCTGCCACATGTCCCAGTCGAAGCGCGAGTCGAGGAACTCGTTCACACGCTGGACTGTGCCATACTTGACACGCCACGCATCACTGCCGGCCTTGCTCTTGACCTCGTTGATCTTGTTGAGGATGTCCCAACTGCGCTGGTAGAACCCCTGCATGTTCTCGTTGCCTGCCAAGACGACTTCGACAGTGTCCGAGTACTTCTTGATGGCGTTCGCGGCAGCGTTGACTTCATCAGTTGCCCACGACTCGCTCGTCATGTACACTCCGAGATACAGCTTGAGACCATACTTGGCGGCGATGGGGGCGACTTCGATGCCGTAGTGCATCGAGTAGTACGTGCGAACGTGGGTAAAGTACTTGCTCATCATCTTGAAGTCGTCGTCCATCGCGGCATACAGAGCATTCAAGTCGAGTCTACCTCCGAAGAGTGGGTATGCGTTGTTGTGGAAGGGTGCGTAGCATGCAGCCACGTTGCCTTGCGCGGCATTTCCAAGTCGACGCACAACTCCCGCAGTCCCATTCAATTCGATTGGGGCCGTAAGGGAGACCGTAGAGTTGTGTTCCTGGGCAGTCACGGTAGCGATCGCCAACGCGATAAGCTTCACTAATCGCCACAGACTCATAGTGCTTGTCGAAACGGGCGTGAATTCCGAAATGACAATCACTGCAAGACTCCATCGTAGGATATTCATCCACGCAGGCCTCCTAGCCAGCCACAGGCTCTTACAGTCATACGGCCAAGTGTACGGCGCAGACTGGGGTCCCACATGGAGAGGCGAGGCCAGCGTGCTGTGAAAGCCTGGGACAAGCGATGCACGTCATTCATGTTGGCAGAACTCATCGGCTGAGTCAGAGTACCTGCTCACAGAACTGAAGCTACTGGTGGCAGCAGCAGCGGCTGCTTCGATGCTGTGGTTGTCGAACAGAGGATTTCGTCCTACTTGCCACACATGAATGGGCTATTTCGCTTCTACGCACGGCTTCTGATGGTTCGGCGTGGAATAGAGTAGTGAGTGGTCAGACAAAAGTCAGTGCTTTTTTCCTGCGTCACACAGATTGGTTTCAGTAGTGTCTCCTTCATAGTGGAGACAGTGTGCATATACCCGACCATTCCCGCTCGCGCCGATCTCTTGCCCGCGTCAGGGTGAGCTGGGGTGGGAGCTCAGGTGAGTTGTTTGTGATTCCCCCCATCGCCAATATTTCGAGCAGCTCCATGGAAGCGAAATGACAGAGGACTGTAGCAATCGCATTTCGTCTGCCTTCATCCCCCCACGGTCAGTATGCCGAAGAGCTCGGTGTGATTGATTCAGCGGTGATTTCTCCGGACGGATGAACAGGCTCAGTCTGAACCCACAAGCAGCCAAGCAAATGCCCTTAGGTGGAGATGCACTCAGCCTGCCACCAACCAGAGCCTGCTTGTTGACAATGTGGCTTGATCAGTAAGAGGACTCTATGCCGCAGTATCTTCCTGTACGCACAACAACCCAAGCACGCGCCAGACGCCTGCCTTCTGTCAGCTGCATCCTGCCATCCAACGCCACCAAGCGAAGGGAGAGTTTGCTGCAGGGGATGGGACGGCACGTCCCGCCACTACCCGGGCAAACATGCATCGAACAGTCTCCCAGCGTGGATTCCAAACGAAGTACCGGTAGCATACCTCCAAGCATCCTCTACAAATGACGATGGTCCCGCCCAAGTCCTGGCTGGAGACTCTCCCACTTCAACATGTTTCCTTTATATACGAATTCTAGTCGTATAGTATCTCAAATATTTCATATATAGCCATCAAATCTGCACTTCTACTCTTGGCCACTTTCGTAATTTCCAGAAAGAGCTGTTCCTTCCAAAATGACCAGCGCATCCCAAACGATCATTGGGCCACGATGAATGTCTTGACCAGCGCCGACCTGAACGACGCCGGCGCGCCGCTGCTGCGCACGGGCGATGAAGACGAAGAGGAGTTCCTCATGGCGACTTTCAGCAGTGTGGAGATCCATATCTCTGCGAGCGACGACGACGACGAGGAGAACGAGAGCATGACCGACGAGCTGCCACTCAACCAGACGCGAGGCGTGCTCTACATCACCACCAAGTGCGTACCCACTGCGATCTTCCCTTGTGTGTGGCTCTGTTGCTGAGTAAGTGATGGGTTGGATCGTAGGCGTATTGTGTGGGTCGGCGATCGCGCTGCGCTGCGCGTGGGCTACGCGTGGGAAGTGAGCCAGATCACGCTGCACGCGATCTCCCGCGACCCCGCTGCTTTCGCGCGCCCGTGTCTGTACTGCCAGGTACGTGGGGCTTTCTCGCTCTCATGCGTAGTGACAACAGCGAATACTCATGACTGTGACGTCTACGATCTGTGTAGATCGGTGTGGAGGAGATCACGGAAGTGCGCTTCGTGCCGGCCGACGACAAGCAGTGTAAGTGACCCGTGAATCTTCCTCGCCCAGCCAGGGTTTCAACTGACAATGGGGTGTTTTGTATGTGCCTGCGTCAGTGTCCGAACTGTTTAATGCGTTCTCCAAGTCGGCAGAGATGAATCCCGACGAAGACGAGAGCGATGAGGGCGAAGGCGGTGACAGTGGATGGATATACGACGAGGACGAGGTCGCCAATGGCGCGCGTGCTGCGGAGATCGCCGCCCATTTGGACTCGGTGCTGCATATCGCACCAGGTTTAGAGCGTCATGATGATGCGGACGACATGCCGATCGCTGGCCAGTTCGACGACGCTGATGAAGACGATTTGCTGTGATTGTAATGAGCGGTAAGGACAACTGTTTTGACCATGTCAAGCTGTGTTTGGTTTAGTGATGTGTCCGGTCGGTCCGAGTGTATTCCTACGTGCTGCTGCTCAAGACGAGGCCTTAGATCTTGTGGATCATAGTCTCCTTGTTGATCAAGTGGCACGTCGTCTCCACCAGACGCAGCAACTGCGAGATGTCGGCTGCAAATCCATCCAACGGTGAGCTCATGCCACAAGAACTCACCAACATCCCGCGCTAGATACATACCTGACCAGTTCGTGAGCTGCTCCTCGGGGGACTGTGGTCGCACGAACGACACAATCTTGGCTGGTCGGTCGATCTTGGCGAAGATCGATCCCTCGCTCACCAACGTCGAAATGCTGGCTTCCGTCAGCTGTACAGTACATCAGAGAGACAGCCAGTCAGATCACAGTGCAGGGAGAGGGTATGCAAAGCAACCACTTACGTCTTCCGTGAGCCCAATCATCTTAGCGAGGTGAGGCATACGGACACGCTCGTAGTGCTCCGACACGACGCGGATGTTGTGCTCCGTCACGCGCGTGTGCAGCGCCTTGAACCAGTCAGCGCCACGCTCTGGCTGGTTGAAGATCGGGTGCTGCTTCAGCGTGGCGTCCTGTGGCAGCGGGTATCCAATGATCTCCTTGGTCGTGAAGCTCTTGAGCAGCGCGTGGAACTCAGGGATCTTCTCCAGCAGCTTCTCACGCGCCAGCGTGTGCAGCAAGTCGTGCTGCAAGTTCGAGTGCGCCGACAAGATCGCAAAGATGGAGGCATGCTGCAGCGCTTTCCGCCACATCTCTTCGTCCTCCTTCACCGTGTTAGTGTTGAAGATGGCCATCCAGTGGCGACACAGCTCCAGCGTGTTGTTTTCGTGGGTGTCGTACTCGATCATGAGCTGGTAAAACTTGAGCTTACAGGCCTGGAAACCATCCAGCTCGAGCGTGCGGCGCAGGATCTTCTTGGCCAGAATGTTGGCGCGCACAAAGTCCTTCTTCGCGAGTGTCAAACGCACCTGCTCCAGAATGTACTCGGTCTTCTCCAGCTTGGTCATCGAGCCGTAGGTCTCGACGTGGACTTCCTGGAGAATCGTCGCAGCCTCGTCAATCTCCCCGCGAGCCTCCTTCATACTCGACAGCATCTGCGTGAGCGTCGCGCGCTCTTTCTCCAGGAAGATGCGGCCTTCCGACACCGTACGCAGTGCATTGATGAGGTCCATCTTGATCGTCTCAGACGGCGTCTCGTCCAGATACTCCATCGACTTGGTGATGACCACCGAGATCGCGCCCGACTTCTGCGCGCGGCGCTTCGCCAGCATCAGGATCTGGTCCTTGAGCAGCTCCCATCGCTTGTACTGTCCGCACAGCGTGAGGATCTCGGCCACCACGAGCTTGAGCGTGACGATGTCGTTGGCGAGACGCGCCTGCTTCTCCACGCCCAGCAGCAGCTCCGTCGCCGCCTCGACATTGCCGCTCGCCGCGACCGACTGGGCCTGTGGCTGCACGCGCTGGAACTCAGCCGTGAAGTCGCCCTTCTTGCCGATCTCCTCGCTCATATTCGCTGCGCTTTCGACTCCTACAAAGCTTCTTCGACGGAGATCTTTTCCCCCTTTCGTGCAGTGAAGCTGATGCTGGGGGGAGCTCCTTGGATACGTAACAAGAAGTTAGGAACACCACGTTTAAACTGGTGTGGGCCACGTAATACAGTGGCGTGGGCCACATGGGGAAAGGCCACATGGCTACACTCCTGCAATGATCCTGAAGAGAGTAAGAGAGCGAGACCGCGACGGAGAGAGAGAGACAGCAACAACATCTCACCAGAGTCACACAGGGGGTGCTGTTTGGTCAGCACAGCTGACGGACTGACAGCCGAGAGCACACCCATCAGTTGGATACTCAGGAGCCACTTACCACTGGCGTTGCATCACGCTGCCACACACTGGACGCCATGAGGTTGCTGTCCGAAATCGCACGCATCTCTACGACGGCAAGGAGCCGATACCATGGGAGAACTCAGGACGGAGATGGTGGGAACTATGTAGTATTGTACTTGGGCTGAGGTCTTTGCCTTGAGCCACTTAGTTGCACTGGACGACATCTTCGACGGACTGCGGGAGATCCACCTACTTGTAACTTATCTACTCGACAACGCCATGACCGGAAATCTGGCGTGGGTCTCCTGGCGTCATTCGGGGAAGCGGTGTTCCTCCGGCGGTGGTGACGAGCTGTCGTAGGAGTAGACACTCGAGTCGTCTGTGTATCGGCGCTGCCGGATGGAGGGACTGGATGCGTTCGATAGCCGCAGTTTACGGCTTCTTAGATAAGTCAACGCGTTGCGCAATTGGATCTTGGTTGGCATGAGATCGTCACCGAACTCGCCGTGGACATGGAGCTTCTGGAGCTCCTTGTAGATGACCATAGGCTTGATGTTTGGGTTGTACTGGAGCATGCGGATGATGTGCGCCTTCATTTCGTCCGTGACGGAGCTCTGAAGAGGCTCCGCCGAGTCGTGCTCGTCACTGAGGTGCTCGTAGGCCTGGCAGATCACTCCTTGGAACGTGAGCTGACACGTGGACATACGAAGCTGCACGGGGCAGCTACGACGCTTACTGGCTCCAGGGCTGTGGGGGCTGTGGCCGCCGTTGCCCTTCGGATGGCACAGCGCCGACGTGCACTTGGTCCACTGCACCTTCATCTTGTGCTCTGTATTCGCCGCATCTTCATGGTCGTGGTTCATGGTGCAGTTCACGAGATGCGTGTTGATGATCGCGTTGCGCTTAAGCGATCGTCGGAAGTCGTTCATGGCATTCTCGGAACGCGTCTCTCCGATCACGAACCATCCACCGTCGTCCGGGTTGTGAAGCAGGCGGCGAATGTCCATGGTTTCTTCTAGGATCGATGTGGTAGTGGCTGGCGGTTGGTAGTGGTGGTGGGGAGGAGGGAAATTCACGAATACTCGAGCAGTTGCACGGAGACCGTGGCCTTACAGTACCGGTCCAGTGAGGCGGACGCTCCAACTGTACAAAAGTACTTCGTGAGATCAATGCCTTGTCTTTTCTCGAATCGTGTCCACTGGGGGCACTGATCAGGGCGTCACGTCCAGATGATACCAGCCGTTGGTGCCGCTCTAGCTGCTCACCGCACCGCCAACTGGAGAATAGGACTGACTGCCAGACTGCGAAGCCGCACGAAAACACTCACACTTGTGCTTCGCCGCAACGTTGCCAGGCACCCCAACCGCAGCAAACGTGTGTGTCAAGCTCCAAATCGATCGGCTGGCGGTCTGCGAACTGCGGATCAGCGGGATCAGCGGCCACTGAATGCTGTGGTGTCGCAGTGTAGATGTGTGGCTTCACAACGGGGAGATCTCGGTTCAGCACGGAGGGGGCTGATCACATAACATCATTCACTTGAATTCAGTATGCCGACGGGAAGAACTGGCCGTGAACGCACGACTCCACACAGTAACGAACTTGACGGTAGCGCGAGAAAGGGCAGCAGTGCCGGACGGTGCCACTCTATGGCTCGGACGGAAGGAAGGGAGTGGGAGACTCCCAGTGGCAGTCTCAACAAGTCAGACACCAACAGTGAAAGCGCGAGATTTGCATTCTCTACACTGTCGAATGCGCGAATGAAACTGGATTTTGAATAGGCAATTCCAGCGGCCGATGATACGGAAGAGATGAACATGGCGATCAGCGCACTGCTGTCCAACTCGTCCAGGGCTGATTGCCGTTGAGACACAACTCGACGACGGTGAGAGGCTGCAGCGTGAAGAGCTCTGCAGTGGTGTAGTCGACTTCAGCTGAGTGCTTTTCATGGGCAGTGTCTCGTACTGTCGTGCCTTCTCCATACACTCCTGTCCACTGTACCATAGAGCAGGAACTCTCGCCCAGTCACCGCATCTTGCACATCTATAATTCATGGTCATCTATCTCAGCAGATTGAGCAAACTGCAGGTGTCTAGTCTAGACTCATCAGCACATGGCATTTTTGTGGGAGTTGTCGTGGGATCGGCTGGAGTTCAGCCATACTGTACAGAGCTGAAGCTGGAATCCAAACGTCCACTGCCGTTCCACCGCAGTCCATCCACGACAACGTTCAACCGCAATCATGAGAAAATGCCGAAGTGCTGAAACCGTTTGCGAACGCTCGTTGATGCTTCTTTTTGTAGCAACCACTCGCAGGTCTTTGGTGTTCTTGCCTTGGACTCAAGGATGCATTGGATTGGGGTTCAGTGCATGGGATCACCCAGCGACTGTACCACGTACTCATACGCTCCACGCTGTACGGACGTGGAGCTTTCATGATTCTGTTGAAGTTGCCAAAGACAATGAAATGCCTGTGTGCGACAAGAATCATCAGCGCCCCTCGCCCCGAACGTTTATTTTTGCTGCGGCTTCTCGATGGGGCTGATTATGAGACCAGCGTTGGACTCGAACCGGATGCTTGTCCCCACTCCCGAGTGGACAGCAGTCAGCGGTCTGCAGATGGATCCGCTGCTGGATGGGATTCCTCCGGGAATTCCATGCAGCAACTCGTGGTGGGACATTGGTACACTGGACACACCGAACATCAGCGAAAGAACGACACGACAGTGAGAGAGTGGCGTGCGTACTGTGCAGTTGAGACTGTAATGGCTGATGCTTTCTTCTTCCAAATTCTCAGACTCGAGGGTATCTTTCGCAATCGTTGGGATTCCAACCGAGGGACCATAGGAGTGTTGGGGGTTCGCTCCAAGCGAACAGGGCACAACCAGTTCCCTACTGCGTTGGTGGATTCTCCATCGTACGCACTGTACAGTATTTTGTTGGCTGCTGGCGATGCTTCGAGGAAGAAATCAGAGTCAACAGGAAACAGCGCCAGAGGCGCCGCAACGAGGAGAATGGATGGGTGCAGCGTGGAGTCAGCGGAACTCCATGTGAAACCGGATGCGGACTGAGCCACCACATACAAAGCCAGGCGAAGCCTTACACGAAACCTTCTGTTGCATGTCCATTTGGCTCGACGTGTGAACGCGTGAAGGCGAGACGGTCCCACGGAGTAATGACCGCCCGCCGGCCACTGACTGTCAGCCAGAGCCAACACAACCAACAAACCAACAGTGGAGTGTTGGCGACTTCCAGGCTGAAAGATCGGACGGGAATCCAGTGTCCAGTACGAAAGGTCCAGTCATGTATTGCTGATCCAGACACCCGAGGCTAAGCCAAGCTAATCGCTACGCTCGATGGCTGTGTCATCCCGGTTCAGGTACTGGAGCATCGAGTCCTCATAGATCTTCACGTCCTCATAGCCCAAGATCTCCTGCAGCACGAAGGCAGCGTGGGCGGCGCGGATGCCACGCTGGCAGTACGTCACCAGCGGCGTCGTCCGGTCGCTCGGGAGCTGACGCTCCACCAGCAAAGCGTGCTCGAGCTCCTCCTTGCTCTTGAAGACGCCGTTGTGGATCACGTCCACGCCGTCCTTCCAGTCGAAGTTGATGGCTCCGGGGACGTGGCCTGCACGGTCAAGTCAGACGCTGAGCGTTCGGAGAACGCAGAGAGAAAGAGAAGTGAGAGAACGTACCGACACGGCGGTTGCCGTTATCCTGAGCACCGATGTACTCGGCGTACGATCGTGCGTCGACGAACTGCGCCGAGTTCGTGAGCAGCGACGTCTGCACGGCATCCAGGCCGATCAGTTTGTCGGTTGTCTTTGTCAGGCTGCCATTTCAGCAGATGAAATGTGAGTATGGGTGTAGAGAGCCACGCTACGCGTCCATGGACGCACCTGAGAGAGCCACGAGATGGAGCGTTGTAGGAGGACGGACTCGTTGACACTTCCTTGATGTCCTCGACCCACTGCTTCCAGCCTCCGTTCAGAACCTACAACGCCCGACGCGGACCCATCCGTCAGATAGAACCAACTAGAGTAGGAAAGAGAGGTAAGTACTAGATCTGTACCTTCAGATTCTCCTTGGGAAAGCCGTAGTGGAGGAAGACCCACCACGCACGCGTCGCTCCCTGCAGCCAGCCGAGCACGTTAGAATCCATGTTCACTCCAACGACAGAAGACGATACTTACGATGCTGAGCTCGTCGTCGTAGAACACAAGCTGGGACTCCATGTCGATTCCCAGGACGTCCAGGAGCTGTTCGAATTCGGGCTGGCTCATCACACCCGTTCCGCCACGCGTATCCTACGAAGCGACATTTAAGTTCACTCAGCATGCAACCGACGGTACCATCTACCATCGAGTAGATGAGAACGCTTCACTCACCTTGAGGTTTGTCGCCTTGAAGCCGTAGAACGAAGTCGCATTCGGGATGTGGGCACGCTGGAACTCGACAGGATGACCGCAGTCGAGGACGCGAACTGCGCCGCTCTTGGTGTCGCTCTCGCGCAGCCACTCGGGCGTCACGAGTGCAGAGGACGAACGCCAGCGAACTGTTGAGAGAGGACGTACACTGCCACTGCGGCGTAGCGCCTGCGAGAGTGCAAACACCATTGCGATTCTTCAATCGCGTGTCTTCTCTTTGCTTGCGAATGCAAAGACCCCTCGCCGCACACTGATCAGCAGCAAAGATGATGAGCACGCCATTCTCATTGGCTGGAATGTGCGGCCAATGAAGAGCTCCGATGAGCGGATCTCTGCGACGTGTGAACAACGAAACCTGCGACTTGTGAGCCACATGTGACATGTGCAAACTTTACTTTTGTATGCATATGGCCTTTCACCGCGTCCCCCACGTTGGAGTCGAAGATAGTGATGCGGTGGGATTGCGGATCTGGAGCTTGGTGACAAGAACACCCTCAGTGGATTCGACTGCTCGTTGATGGAGCTGAATCAGCTCCTTCAGTGCGTCAATAGAGAGCTCATCCAAGTTTTTGCCTTCAAGGTGGTCGTTCCTGACATTCATATCCACACAACTGTTTATTAGACTCTCAATGATGAGTAGCTACGAAGAACAGGACGTACCGCTGGTCGAGATCGTCCATAGCCTTGTGCGCAGTCGCTAGGCGACGTCGTAGTGACGCGTTTGAGGATATACCAAGAGTAGACTCCTGTGAAGAGGCTGTCAGTGAGAGTCTCGACGGCAAGAGGCTATGAAGGCGATCGTCCACGTACGATGCACACGAGCAGGAAGCCAACACTGAGTAGAACTGCATTCGTGATGGCACACTGCTGATGTCTCGTGAGGGCTGTGGACGACTGCACTGATCCTGTGTCCGCAACTTGGTCACACCAGCTCGGGTTCTTTGTGAACGCGTTCGACAGCCAAACGGCAGAAGGCGACTCCACCAACAGCACCAACAGCGAAATCACTGTGAATACCATGGACCCTTGGACCTGCAAACGAATAAACACCCTGAGCCGCTGTGGCTCCTACTGGAGCTTCTTTTTGTCCGATGAACGTACCAGTCGAAGGGACTTGATCTGCATATCGTCTGCTTCTGGTTGAAGACGTAGCCGACTGATCTTGCGCATCAAACCTAGCAAGATGAGAGTACGTTTCCGTTAAGGCGACTGGGTGACCGTCCATGTACTACCGTGGAGACTACACGCAGTATTTGAAGGATATTTGAATAGCAAGAAGAAGAGTTGTCGAGAGCGGTTGGCGAGTCCGCTGTACGTGCACACGAACTGCACCCGCACACCTGCGTCATGGATCAGTCGGTCTTGCGACACCCCGAGATTGAACGAATCCATCCAGCTGAGCCCTACAACGATGCCGTGACCCAGTAGCATCACAGCTACTTCCATATCCATAAGTCGACGTGACGTGAAGGCGCCAAAGATACCGCTACGAAGGCCATCTTCCTCCCCGCCATTGCCGTCTATCTGGTGCTGATGGCGATGCTGCAGACGACGCAACGACTGCTTGCTCGTGGAGATCAACTTGTTTGGCCTTGGTTTCAACTGAGACCTGACTCGAAAGAACTCGCCGCTTATCTCGTTCTCGACGTAGTTCTTTGTACAGAGCGGAGCGTGGGCAGCGAGAAGATGGCGGTCGCTTGTGTAGTAGATTCGATTGAGATCATCAGCATCGTCATCTGTATCCAGCGTCCGAAGCTGCAAGATCTGTTCTTGCGTGAGCCCTCGCTCGACGTCGTCTTGTATGTTATGCCGGGACTGCGTTAAATCCCCACTGGATCCCTCCACCAACGCACCGAGGCCTCGTCTTGGCTTAGCCTCTCGTTTCTTCTTCTTCTCCTTCTTCCCTCTTTCCTTCTTCTCTTTCTTGTCTTTCTTGTCTTTCTGTCTGGCCCCTTGATCCTGTGGAGACGTCGGCTCCTCCACGCTCTCAGGAATCTCCATTTGCATCACTGCTTCAATTGCTACGTGGGAGAAGAAGGCCAAGCGTCGCGTCGGTTCACAGGTCGTACAGACTCGCATACTATTCTCAGTTTGATCAAACAACAAGGATGCGAGAAGCGGCTAACTGCTTCGACTTCCCACTGCTTAAGGACGACGTCACAGCGATTGTCCAGGATGCTGTGCTGAGTGTGCTCGAAGGCAACACGTATGACCACAACAAAGTGAACTCGTGGGTGAACCAAATGACAACGGCGTGTGTCGACGATCTGCGCAAACTCTGCCCCGTGCGTATCATGGACGCGCTTTCGTTGGAGAGGTTCAGAGCTGACTGAAATGCCGATGTGTGTGTGGCTGTGGGTGATCGCAGAACTTCAAATACGTGGTGACTTGCTTCATTCGGCAGCGCAAAGGCGCCGGTGTCGACGTGTCAAGTGTCGCGTACTGGGACGAAAAGAGCGACGGTGAGGTGAGCACTCGGCCTGATGTGTTCAACTGTAGAACTGATCAACCGAGATGTGTCGTTTACATCGTAGGCGCGTGCAATGTGTCCTGGGAGAACTCCTCCATTTCAGCCGTGCTGTTCGTCTATGGAATGGCTCTTTAGGTGACGAGGTGAAAGTCATTGAAACGTTATGGTTCAAACCAACTCGATCAGCTATACACGTATGCAAAGGATTTTACGCCGTAAGAACTGCAGCATTGGTCTCAGCTGCGGAGCTGATGACGGCTTCACGGGCTTCGATCTTGAGTGGATCGATTGCCACAAGCCACGCACGCAGCTCAGCTTGTGTAGACGCCTGGAGCGACCACACCACACACTTGCTTCCCGCGAAACTCACGAGCTGGAAGCAGAACGGTAGCGATCCTCCACTGCTGCTGCTACCAATGGGGTGATCTGGTTTACTTCCACGCCGCGTGACGACACCCGGGAGGCTTGGGCGACGTCCGGAGCCTGCAGTCGACGAGGACGTTGGTACCACAAGTTGGCATCTGGACACGTCAAGCACGCCGATCTGTTCCTTGCGTGCAAAGCTCTTGTACGCATATAGGAACGGGCGTTTGAGCACAAACCACCGCCTCTCCCAGCTCAAGCGGTTGCTCAGCGAGTTCCTCGCCCATGAGAGTGGATTTGAGCTGGAAGAAGGTGAGACCGAGGATGCCGGTGTCGTCAGCGCGGACTCATCCAGTTGCACCGAAGTCGAGAACATCAGAAAGCCACACATTTGGCCGCCGCCCCCGTTGCTACTGCTCGCGTCCACTGTGAGTGCTGTTGGCTCGGACACGAAGTGTGTGATGTGGTCTGCGGGAAGCACGGTCTCACCTGGAGCTACTCCTGGAAACTCCATCGTATCCCCCGTCTCGAGGGCGATAAAAATCTCCTTGTTGGCTTTGTGGCGCAAGTACAGGGCACCATCGTCGAGCTGCAACACCTTGATCACCGGCGGATCTTCATGCCCACCTTCAGCTAGAAGCTGTTCAAAACACTCCTGCGCACGCTCCAACGTCAGTGGATGTTCATCTGACACACGCGTCGTGAGGTACTTTGTGACAATCTCTTGGCGCACTCGCTCCATCGCGAAGCACAGCTCGAAACGCCGCAAGCCGTTAATATGGTGTGTGACCTGAGCAACTGCTGCTGGCGGCTCCAGCATCGTCGTGTCAACGCCCTCTTCAGCGGTCGTGTCTGCTGTCGGGTCCTCATCAGTCTCATCATGAAGCGAGGCCTTGTGAACTTCAACGTTGTACCATGTTCCCAGCCTGTAGCTTCGACTGAAGCTCTCCCTCGCCCACCAAGCTGTGCGTGAGCTCTCCCATTCGCGAGCCAAACGTTGGGAGGACGTGACAGTCGTCGTGCTCAGTTTCGTCACGATGCTCTTAGACAACACAACAGGCACGCGTGACAACGTGGTCTTCAACGCCACAGCCAGTCGGAAGACACTGCGGGCATCTTCGCTGTCACACACTTCGCTATGTGGATCGCTGCTGCCGTGCTCCCAGCGTAGCGAGACATTGAGAGAACGACTCGCAACGTCCAATTCAGCAGACGCTCGCGGGAACAAGCGTAGCCACTCCTTGAATGTTGGTAGCTCGTCTGCTTCTGTGGTTGCTGCGCGACGAGCAGAAGAGGTCGAGCCGCCCGGGGCTGTTAGCAACGGGGGTGGGAGAAGGAGCGATTGCGTGGACTTGCCGTCTCCGATCACTAGGTTCGTCGCCCCGCGTGTCAAGAAGGGTAGACTCAGTCGTGCCGCACAGAAGTCTTTTAGAACGAGTGGTCCGTGGTCAGCTTGTGTGATCCTTAAACTCACTCGACGAGGCTGGTTCACGTGGAGACGCAGTGTGCCGTCGCCCTTGACGGCGACTGGACGGAAGAAGCCGTCCACATCGCGCTCTTCAATATCCACAGACACGAAGAGTTCGATTTTCTGTCGTGACAATGCCGACGAAGTCTGTGGGCTTGACGGGGCGGGTACATTGTCGCCGTATCCCCACACCTCCACGCTCACGAAGTCATCACACGCAACGTTCGTGAGATTCATCGTGTGGTTGATCCGAAAGAGGCTCTGTTGGTCCAGAGACCCCAGATTAGAAGAGATCTTGGGGGTCGATTCTACGCCAGGGATGGAGCCAGATCCGTCAACCTCCGGTGGCGGAGAATCCGCGATGCTCCACTTCTTCAGCGTAAGCGAGATCTGTTGAGGTAGCGAGGCGGAGTCAGTGAACTCTATCTGCTCCACCACAATCTGGATACGTGACAAGGCTGACTTGCTAGCTTGTCCACTAGGCACTGCAGCGGCAGCTTGAGAGCCCCGCGGTGAGCGGAACGAAAACCCACGAATCAGCGGTTGGCTACCGCCACTTCCCTCCGCTCCGTTGGCCTTTGCCTGGGCACTCCCTGCGTTGTCATGGACCACGCGGGCCTGGCAGCGTAGCCGAGCAATTTGCGTGCCTTTGGAGTCGTAGACGGCAGTGCTCAGCGGGACTGCGTCATTGCGACTGTTGAACGGTGGCTGAACGTCCGCAGGAGATCCCAATACCCCGCTCAGGTACACGCGAGTTGTTCCAAGCTGCCGCACACATAGCGTCTGCGGAGGGGGCACTGGATGAATTGTAGTCGGTGTGGATGTCATATGGCCTCCAGGAGCTGTTGTCGTCTCAATCGTAGTGGAATACCGGCCGTCCATGTAGGACATCGACGCCGGGATCGCTCGTGTCTGCGTCGACCGAGATTCATCGCTAATGCTTCCTTCGCGATCGGAGTCGTTTCCATCATCGCTTACATGATCCGCAGTGCGCGCCATACTGAGCTTGGGCTCATACTGCATAGCACCAGGAGCTTCGGCCAACTCGTCCCCACCCTCTTCCAAAATGGCGGCCTCTTGGCCTTCCGCAAGCTCTAACGACGTCGCCAGTTGACGGAGCGCCACGAGTTTGTCCTCCAACGTCGCACGAGACCACTTCATGATGGAATATCGTTTGCCCGCAAGATGCTTTTTCACGAGAATCTCGGTTATGGATGACTCAGTCGCTCCCTCTGAACCACTGGAGACGGCAAACTCCATACGGAGATGCCACTTGAGACAGATCGCATTAGCTTCAGACACGAGTTCTTCTACTGGAGGCGGAAGCATCTTTGCTTCGATACTCAGAGCGGTAGGCTCATTAGTCACTGAGGCTGCTAGCTTCGCGGCAGCGTAAGGGACTGGATATAGGCATCGACGTAAAGCAAACGTTAGAGGCTCAGTGCGATGAAGTTGGGGGCGGATAGCGTACCATGCAGGCGAAACTCGTGCGTCGAGCCAAATCTGATGCGATCACCGTGCACGACACGCTTGCGCGAGTCTGCTGCGACTCGATCCTCGTTCACGAACACGGCAGCCTCTGCGGAGACGAGCTGCAACTCCACGACATACTCAATATCATCCACGGTATTCTCACTTACCTCGTCGCCAGTCTCGGGAGGAACAGACCGGGAGTGTACGATGATAAGCACATGTTTGGCCAGCACAGCGTTGTCTCCTTCGCGGTTGGACGTCACGAGTCGCACAAAGCTCGTCGGTTCCTCGGGCTCCACCACCTCGTGTGTCGTGACATCCTGACTGGATCTGCGAGACAGAAGCCTTCCTTTGCGAGGACTGTTCGCTCGAGCATCCCCACCTGCGCCGTCGGTAGCGAGACTCGACGTAGAGGATTTTCGGCGCTTAAGAAACGACCCAGCCCATGAAGTCGTTCGGACAATCCGACGTGGCGATTTACTGGTTTCCGCTGCTTCCGAGGACCGTGGCAGAGCCGGTTCCACGAGAGGACTCTCAGGCATTTCCTCGTTACCAACCAACGTCACACCTTCACGCAGCGTGCAGACCAATACGTCCGTAACTCCAAAAGACGATGGCTGCTTACAGTTGAGCAGAGATGGATACTCGCCGTGGAGCCGCACAACTCGTGACGTAGCGTTAAGAAACGCGTCATACTGAGCCTGCTTTTGCATAAACGCGTCCACTTGGCACTTGTAGCTTTCCATCTCTTGCTGCATGGCGTGGTAGAATTCGTCTCGGTCCTGGACGTTGGGAGGTAGCTTCGTGTTGTCCTTCAGATTTTCCGCCATGTAAAACGCCTCTTTCTCACGTGCTGCCAACTGATCGCGAAGCACTTGGATCTCGTCGCGAAGCTGACGGATGATCCGCGCGTTCGGGTCTTCATTCACCACCGCTCTGTTCATCACTCGCTTGGCCGACTCTGCATATCGCAACGTGCTCATGGTCTCGTCGTAGTTTTCGGCGGCAGGACTCACCATCGCGATCATCGTGGTCTTGGCGTTACCGCCCAGGCTTTCCTTCAGCAGCCACGTCAGCGTCGAGTCTCGGTATGGTACGCGTTCATTCGAGGCTGCGCTACTCTTGCTCAACGCGGCGATCACGCGCCCGAGCGTCGTGAGGCTCTTGTTGATCATCGCACCTTCTTTCAAACGGTCACCGCTCGTACCGGATACGTTCGCACGCTCCGAGCCCGCGAGATCGATCAATGCGATTTTAGAAGTCTGCACATTGGTGTCAGTAGAAAGGTTAGCACAAGTCCACAGTCATGGTAGCTCAGTGTAGAAGTATGGCCTCACCTTGATGGTAGGAACATTGGTGACGCCGTCAAAGGTTGTCTGCGTGAGCGTGAGAGTGAACATGGCGTGCGATCGCGAGGACACGGGGTTCATGAGCGTCGCCGCCACGGTCCGCAGCTTGTCGCCCGCGAGCATCTCCTCAGAGATCTCTTCGTACGAATTAACGAGTCGCGAACTGAGACCTTCAACGAAGGGTCCTGTCACTGGATGCTCGCGTACCTTGAGGACCTTTCCCCGTTGGCCACCAGATGATCCCACAGGAGACACTGGTGCCGACGTGTCACTCTGCAGCGAAGACGCAGTGGACGCTGAGACGGCAAACGAGGATGTCGGCGTCAGCGTCGGCGCTGTGCTGTCCAGCAGATCGTGGACTTTCTCCTTGTAGATCTCGCAGTAGCTCATGTGGACGGTGAACACCGTCTTCTTCACAGCACGGGGTGATACCACGGGCAACGGTAACGCCTCGTCGTCGATAGGAGACACCGATGCGGCTTCAACTTCGTCTGCCAGTTCGTTTTCCTTTATGCGTCGAGCGTCAATGCCCTGGAATAGAGCTTCACACACGCGTGGGATCACGCCCTTGCCACGCATCGTGCTCTTCTCCCCCACCATCGTGTGGGTCTTGCCGCTTCCAGTCTGACCGTACGCGAACACAGTACAGTTAAAGCCCTGGAATGCCGACGGGATCATGTCCTTCCCGATCTCTTCAAAGACAAGCTCCTGGTTGGGACGCTGCGTGGCCACATCGATGTCGTAGGCGTTCGCGAACGGCTCGCTCTCGTTTGCAGCGGCATTATCGACTCCGAAACAACGGTCGAAATGGAAGGAACGGCACTCGCCAGCTTGGTTGGCTGCCGTGATCGCTTGCGCTGAGAGAGTCACAGGCAGGTTCACCGCCGAGTACTTACAGGTAGGCGTGGAGATCGCGTCCAGGAACGTTGGGTCTGTGAACAAGGCTGGGTTCAGCACCTGCACGCTTGTCTTGCTCACGTTCACGACCACAGGAGACCGTGCCAGGAGCTCCTTCTCACTCAGTGGCCGCACGCGAACCACTACTTTGATGGCACAATCCTTGAGCTGCGGGTCCTTCACAGGCGATAGCAGTGCTCCAGGCACCGACACAGCCAGTGGCGCAGGCAGCTCGCCACTGGAGGGATCACTCGGTGCGTTTTCAGCAGCATTCTCACTCGGTTTCGTTATGGAAGGACGCTTCTCCTTCGAGCCACTCGAGGGGGAAATGCACTTGGGCAGCGACACACGCCGCGTGAGCATCGCTGCTGCGTCGGACACGTCGTGTCTGCTGACGATCGGGTCCAAGGGTGACTTCTTGCCTCGATCTTGAAGAGGCACTTGCTTCGTCAGATAAGAACCGATACAACTGCGTTAGGAACCGTAGCTCTTTTATAAATTTTGCAAATTCTGCACTTTTTCTCAGATTCTCATCATGCATCCACACCGAAATCAATAATCTATTGCATTGCTAGACTTCATGTTCACTGCTATTAGTACTGGCAGACCTCCTAGACGCCACGAAACAGGCCACACACAATGCGAGCGGACTGCTCTTTCCCACCTAGACCATTCACTCCGTCCACGGACCCACGACATCAAACTTGAGTGCCAGTGGCATGCGATCCGTTGTCGTCATGCGCATGCGCAACTTGGTCAAGAACTTCAGGTCCACGCGCTCCACCTCAGCACCAGACGCAGTCGCAGTGGCATTCACAGTCGCACTGCCGCCACTCGACACACCGTTCTTTGCACCAGATCCTCCCTCGTCCTGCTTCACGTCCTGCTTCACGTCCTGCTCTTCACTGGCCTCCTTCGACTCGACACTCTCGTCCTCTTTGCCTGATTTCTTCTTCATCCGACGAGGCCGCTTCGTCTTACCGAACACCAGCGACAACGTCGACGTCTTCTCCTGCCACGACGACTTCACACCACTGCCAAGATCCTTGATCTCCACGCGCTGCTCCACACCCAACTCCGAAATGTACACCGTGAAGCTGCGCTGCCCAGTGCTCACCACCACACCCGTGACGTCCACATCACCGTTGTGCTTGATGTACGCACACAAAAAGATCTGGTCGCAGTCCTTCTCCGCGTTCTTCGACGTCATCTTCTTCTCGTTGCAGTTGCCCGCCACTGCCTGCAGCTCGTCCATCAGTCCTGTCAGCTCATCGCCGGCAGCTTCCAACCGACTCGCCACCGCATCACTGTCCACGATACTTTCCTGCAGCAAGCGATGCACGACCACGTCTGCATACCGTCGGATCGGAGACGTGAAGTGCGTGTAGTACGGAATGTTGAGCGCGTAGTGGCGCCACCCAGCCTCATTGCCCGCGGTGCCAGCCACGAGATACTCGGCAGGCTTCATCGGCTTCGTGATCATGTTCTGCACCACACCGTACTCGTAGTCGCCATACGACGCCTGCACCGCGTCCAGCGACTCGGACAGTTTCTTGGGCGACGACCCGTCGACCTGGATCGAGTTCTCGCTCAACACCGATAGTGTGGTCTCCAGCGACTGCGCGTTCGGCTCAGGGTGGCGGCGGATGAACGCCAGTGGGCCATGGGCCTGCAGCAAGCGTTGCGCGACCAGATAGTTGGCCAACAACATGTACTCCTCCACCAGTCGGTTGCTGTTCTTTAGCTGGTAAGTGCCGAAACTCGTAGGGTTGCCCATCGCATCCAGGGTAAACGTCAGCTTCACGTTCTGCAGCGTCACGGCGCCCGTGTCGAAACGGGTCTCGCGACGGTTCTTGCCCACCAGCCACAGATACTTGACCGCCTGGATCACCGATGCAGGCGTGATCTCGGCATTGTCACCTTCCACGGGACGCCGGTCTTCCTCCCACTCGTCCAGCTTGTCCTTCGTCACCACTCCGTCCAGCATGTGCTGCGCCGTGCCGTAGTCGAGCTTGCAGCACGATCGGATGATCGACTTGCCGAACCACGGCACGTTGCCCTCCACCAGCGACCCGTCGCGGTTCATGTGCCACACAACCGAGAACGCCAGGCGGTCCACTTGTGGCTGCAAAGAGCACAGACGCTCGCACAGGATACGCGGCAGCATCGGCAGCACGCGGTTTGCCAGGTACACGCTCGTGGCTCGCTGCTGGGCCTCCACATCCAACAACGAACTCTTCTCGATGAAATGCGTCACGTCCGCGATGTGCACGCCCACCTCAAACTGCGTCTCCGCTGCATCTAGCGCTCGGATATGGAGTGCGTCATCCAAGTCGCGTGCGTTGTAAGGATCGATACTGAAGATCTGGTACGAACGGAAGTCGCGCCGCTTGGCCACCTCGTCATCCGGAATACTCCACTTCTCTCCGCCGGCGCCGTACCTGGCGTCCAGCTCGTCCAAGATCTCCTGCCGAAAGTCATTCGTGTGCTGCATCAGTCCATGCTTCATGAGCACCGCAGAGATGCCCGACTCAATGCCCGTGTACTCGCCCAGCGTCTTCACAAACTCACCCACGGGCGACTCGTGGCTCACAGACCACTTCGTGATGCGACAGAAGCACATCATCTCATTCGAGTACTTGAGTGGCTGGCTCACAAACTGGTCGGGCAGCTGCAGACGCGGGATACGGATGCGTCGAGGAATGCGTGGATCCTCGGCGTTGAAGTACGCGTAGTCATCTTGGGGTGAGAGCGCGGTGGTGTCATCAGCCGGCTTGGTTTTTGGCTCCAGCGATCCAACGAAGCCTTGGGCATTGCCCGCTGCTAGAATGAACACAACCTTTGCTGTTGGTCGACACTTGAGCGCTTGGCTACGTTCAAATACACCGCGAGCTGTGGTCACCGAGGCGGACACGGCGGTTGCTGCTGAAGTCGTCGCTGACTGTGGTAGGAAACAACGCGACGCATCAAGAGTTGGTCGCCAGAGTCCGTGGAGAGCAGCTCCAGACTTAACCTTCGTCTCCTTCTCGTCAACGGTCCCTGACGGTACTGGTCCGAGCATCTCAACAGCCAGCTTCTTCGTCTCCTTCTTACCGTCATCGTCCTCCTTTTGCTTGTCGTTCAGAGGCTTCCACTTGTCCTCGTCGAGCAGCTTGATCGCCACAAGGTCTCCATCCATGCCGCGATTGCGGTCACGGACACCGTCCACCAAAACGTCCACTGGAATACCAGCGACCGTCACGAATGCACGCAGGCGATACTGCGGATTGATGCGCAGCTTGCCCTGGTACAACTCCCCACGCTCCAGCGCCTCCATCACGGCGTTGCGATCGCTGTAGTCCTCGTAAAAGTTCTTCCACTCCTTCCGCACAGAGTCTTCACCTCGACGTCTGCCATCCTTCACCCACTTGCCGTCGTGGCCTTCGACGACCGATGATCCCTCAGACTTTGTCGGCTTTTCAGACGGAGCAGGTGCCTTCTTGGTCTCTTGCGTACCTTCGGCTTTGCCCGGTGTATACGGTGCCTCCTTTACTTTCTTCTGCTTTTGCTTCTTGGCTGTCTGAGTCACAGGCTTGTCCGTCTCTTCCGGCAGCGTCTCCCGCGCATTGTCATTCACTGGCGGCTGCGCAGTCTTCTTTGCTTTCTTCTTTTTGTTTTCATGCACGGTCGGCTTCACTTCTACAACGTCGTCTCCCGGCACGGAGCCATCAGCAGCATTCGCCGTCTTCTTCTTCTTGTTCTTCTTCGCCTTTGCCTTCACTGTGATCTCCACACTCTCGCCAGCATTGCCATCGACGTTCTCCCGATCTACCTGCACGCCTTCCACCATCGCCGTCTCAACCACCTCACCAGACACAGCCGCCGTCTTCTTGGCGTTCTTCTTCTTCGTCTTCTTCTCCTTGGGGACTGGAGTCTCCCCCTCCTCCTCGTGCTCCTCCTCCTCCCCCTTCTTGGCCGCACTCGCCTGGCCTTCACCCGGCGCGATCTTCTCCTTCTTCTTCTTCTTCGCGTTCTTCTTCTCGCGCTTGTGGTCCACGTCGTCCGCGTCCACGATCATCGTGCCGGCAAACGTCTCCATCGCCGACATCTCCACGGCGTCGTCGATCTCCAGCTCCTGGCGCTCAAAATCCGAGTCCGTCATGAACCGCTCGGCCCCGCCGTTGATCAGCTTCTCGTCCTCTTCCTCGTCCTCTTCGTCTCCGTCGTGCCACGCAAACACCACGCGATCTCCTCCTCGGCCTCCTCTTCCTCCTCTTCCTCGGCTTCCACCGCGGCTCCGTCCACCGCGAGAACTGCGCCCGCCTCGTCCGCGTGTGGCGCCTCCATCTCTGCTCTTCTGGCCTCTTCCAGCGCCGCTCTGCCGCGTATTCGCGCGTGGTTTCTCCATCCGCCTCGGGCGTCGTGGGCGGGTGATGGATTTTCTAAGATGATCTTTTGTGGAGCACTGAGGAAACCTGAGACCATCACTCACCTACTGCACTAAAGTAGGACATCACAGAGACCAGCACTCACAAACCCACTAATCCAGGACGACCCAGAGTGAGACCAGGACCGAGTGGCCCACCTGAGCCACCATGGCGAAGAAGCGGAGAACTCGTGGTCTGGGCTGGTGCCTGGGCAGCTGAATGGCAGGAATGGACGGGTGGGGGTTGTACAGCTGACGAGTCTCGTTATGAATCCATTTATTAAGTATATACGACCACTCACTCCTGGGATTGGCTGGAGAACATCCAAGCCGCGTCGCCAAGCTCGGCGAGGATCCCGTTGGTCATCGCATTCACGCCGTACTGGAGATCCGCACCTCCGTGGTGGTGAGGGTAGTGGAGTGGCGTTGGGTCGGGAGTAAACAACGCGGTTGGCTCGTAGTTGGAAGCGTAGTCGTAGTTAGGCTGCAGCGTGTGGACCACACCCTTCAGGTGCTCGATCAAGGCCTTCTGCTGCTGGTTCTCTCTCCAGAGGCGATCCACCATAGCCTGGAGCTCATGGACTTGTTGTTGGGTACGTTCGCGAGCGCGGGCTGCCGCGATTCGGTTCTTCCACTTCTTTAACTCAACTTTGTCCAAGTTACTCGCTTGATCCGCGGGAAGTTCGATTGCAATACGCTTACGCCGACGACGCGCCATCGCAGATGAAGTGTGAGAGCTTGGCAAGGGGCTCGAGTCCTCATCCACTGAACGAGTGGGTTCACTGGACAGTGGTGAGCCAGGTGATGGAGAGGCAAGCATGATGTCTTGAGTCTTCGCAGTAAGTTGGTGAATGGCAATCTCTGTATCGGATCTCGTCATCTTGCATTGGCACCTGCATCTGTGAGAGCGACATCCGCCCCATGAGCAGCGTATCGTGTACCGGTACGTCGTAATGAGCCGTTGGCGATCGCCCCAATTTGTCATTGCGGTTTTCGATTCTTCGTGAGAAAGTGCAGCAAGTGGAACAATGACCACCACTCCCAACCATCCACGTCAGTACCACCATCACTCCTACTACGAAGTATACACCAGTGTATACTAGATATCGTATACCCTGCCGCACGTACGGATCGGCGTGTTGCCTTTCTGGATCCGTTGTTGCTGTGGACGACGCTCCATGCATTGCCTATGGATTCCTCAACGCAATGGTGCCAATGCAGCGAGTGGTGCCTACGACACCACGAGTTATCCCCTCTTTTCGGCGTTCAGTCCCGACTACTAGCACTACACAAGATAAGGGATCTCTTCAGTTTGATTGGGATCGTCAAGGGATGTTCGTACAATGTGTAAAAGTCGCTGTCGGAGCCGCTCAATGATGGACATCAGTCCCAAAGAACCGGTGGTCGTTGTACACTTGATACGGAGCATACAGCGTCGTACTGAGTGTGTGAGCTTTCCGGAATTGCGAGAACCATGGTCGATAAGGAAGGCTTGGGAGCAGGAGAACTTCTCGGAGAAGTGTACAGCGCTGTGGGCGGCTCGTCTGCAGATCTGTCGAGTCCTTCTCATCCGGAGACTCAACTGGCGCTCTCTGCTCCGAGAAGCTAGGGCGACACAACAACAAAGCGTGCGAAACAACAACAACCAGATCAGCTTACTCGAAAATTCCACCCGCATCCACGCTTTGATGGCTGTGGGCGTCGCAGCGGGCTTCAGTGTCAGGAGCACCAGCACGCATTTCATGGAGACAAGTGATCTCCGTCCTTCAATGAGGCTGACCCCCGATAGGCATCGAAACAGGCTTCAGCACGGCTCAACGTCAAGATGCTGCCCACCATCACAGCATTGTCCCCACAGCATTCCTCTACATCACTGCACTCGCCATACACATCAGTACGGTGGGAGTGGGTTTCGATCTTCTGGAGACGCCGTCGTCGGCGCTCCAGCGAGTGGCTCGGCGGCTTTGAGCGGCAAACTGTCTCACCCGCACGAGTCATTGGCGCCCGGCATGTGTAACGAGCGCGAGAATCGGAATGCCAGACGCCCGTTGTACTGCCGCTTGGATCGGACTGACATGGCCGCTCCACGCACGCGTTCGACTGGGTCCTGAACTCACCAGCCGCCCACGTGACTGCCGATCTCACATCCACACTTGGCATTTGTATGCAACGCTCGACCAGTTGCTGAGACTGTCCCTGAAGATGGTTTCAGTCCGACGACAATAGAGCCGTCCAGCTGGAAGAGCCGAGCGTGAGGATCGCCTGGCAACTCACTCGCATGCGAGAGAGAGGGAGAGCTGTCGCCTCGTCCTCCACACGTGGCGTTGCCCGCCCATGTACAGTACGTGCCCGAAGCGCGAGCCAGTTGGCGTGGATGTCTCCAGCCAATGGAAGCGACATTCCACAGCCCTGTGGACCTCGATGGAGCCGTCCGCTTATCAGCAGATCATTTCCGAATCAACCTTGTCCTCGTCGTAGTTCCGGTCGCGACGAAAGCACAGGTATAAAGCCATGATGATTTGGCGTATTGCAGCGATCTTCGCCTTGGCGGTGGGCAGCGCGCGCGGACAGCACGGTCTCAGCAACGACACAACGCCTGAGGAACTGCAGGCTTCGTTCGGTGTCGCACGTCGCCTCGCTAGCTCCTCGCCAGGCAACATCGCCGCTTGCTACACGCCATTTCACAACGACGCGTACCCGTTGTGGGGTGGCAATGCTGACATCAATGCAGTGCGTGCCGCCATTGATGACGACTTCCGTCTCATGAGCAAGTACTTTACCCACGTGCGAACGTACTACTCGATGCATTACGGTATTGAGGTGGCGCCGATTGCTGCCAAGTATGGTCTCAAGCTCTACCTCGGTGTGTTTCTGACCACCGACTCATGGGGTATCGACGAGACCAACGCTGCCGTGAACGCCATCAAGAAGTACTCAGATACGGTCGAGACGATCATGGTCGGCAGTGAGAACCTCGTTGACTTCCACCAGCGTAGCTGGGATATCATCAACAAGGTCAACGAGATCAAGAGCAAGGCCGGTGGCGACGCGTGGCGTGTCAAGTACGGCACGGCCCAGCGTGTCAACGAGTTCCTGGACTCGCGTTTTGACTGGGATATGGGTCAGCTTCGTGACAACCTCGACATCCTTGGCGTGAACATCTACCCGTTCTTCAACAACGACTACAACGGCAACAAACCGACGGAGTTGCTCGATGCTCAGTGGAACCAGGTTATCAACAAGTGGCCGCGCGAGAAGATCCGTCTCACGGAGACGGGCTTCCCAACTGCCGGTGCTCCTTCTTCGATCTCTCCACGTGTGAAACCGGATCTCGAGGCCTCGTACAACTACTACAAGGGAGTCGTGAACTGGAACCCGAGCACGTACACCAACATGCCCAAGTTCTGGTTCCAGGCCTTCGACCGCCGCCAGGGTGACCCGGCAGCGTACGTGGACCTGGAGCTCTACTTCGGGTTCTTCACGACGTCCAAGAACCAGAAGAAGGATGGGTTCCCTCTCCTCAGTGGCAGCGGATCGTCGACCCAGCAGTCGCAGAGCTCCTCTTGTGCGATCGAAGAAGGCGTGGACTACACTGGCGCGGATATTGGTAGCAAGTTGGCCAGCAACGCGGAAGACTGCTTCGCGATCTGCAACAGTTGGAATGGATGTGGCGCGTTCACGTGGACAGGATACAACGGTGGTACGTGCTGGCTCAAGGCTGGAAAGGGCAACGGCAACGGCAACGGAGCTGCTCGCTCGGGCGTCGCCTGCAAGTGTAACCTGGGTGGAGTGGAGCAGAACGTCGACTACGCTGGCAACGACATCACGAACCGACCAGGTGCGAACGCGAAGGAGTGCATTTCGAAGTGCCAGGGCGTGTCTGGCTGCCGTGCGTTCACGTGGTCCAACTACCAAGGCGGCACGTGCTGGCTCAAGTCAGGCAAGGGTGCAACGAGCTGGAACAACGGCGTTGCGTCGGGTGTGATCTGCTAGGCTGATACCAAGGTAGCAGAAGGTTTTACGATCGAAGTATAACCGAGGCCGGACGGGCTTTATAAAGCGCGCAGCGTTCACCAACATATTTCTGTGTAGTTTGGGATCGATACGCGGGCAGTAAAGGATTCCTACGTGGGACCGTTTGTTGAGAGGAACCTTGCGTGGGTGCGGTGGGCACAATACGATTCGTGACCCACGAAAGCCACTCATGTGGGTATGAACACCACTTTCCACATTGCCTACGCCAGTGGTGGCTCCGTCGGAGGCAACAACTGCGGAATCCATTTGGTGTAATGACTCCGCTTGCGCATCCACCCAGGCGATGCAACTGCTTGCCTTTGCGGCACTTCGGTTGTTCTTCGCCGCACGCGTGCGACCCCTTGGGATGATGATAAGATCTATAGAAACATGCACTTCCCCAATAGCCTCCAACGGCGGAATCTCGCGGGACCCACGGCGGAAAGCTGCAGGCGTCTCACGTAGGGACTCCTAACGGCGGAATCTTGCGTAGAAGCAGAAGAGGAAGAAGAAACTCTTCGCTTGCGCATTGCTCAGTGGAGTCCAAAGGTCGGCGACTGGTCGGAAATGGACGGCTCTCGTCGACCGACGCCTCGTAGGATACACATCCTAGCAGCCCTCTCCTCGCATCGAACGTGTCTGCAGCCTTTCGAGCTTCTCATTTCTCAGGATCCTGCGATCAATTCCCACCGCACGAGCGCGACCACCCAAGCGATCAATGGAAACCTGTGCCACTCCTGAGAAGCGTGCAACGGCGGAATCTGGGACATACACAAGATCTCGTCTGTTGGCTGTTCGAGGCTGGAAGAAAACTTGGCCGTTTGAGCATCCAGTCGTAAGTGTGGGAATCTCGGGCTTTAAAACGGACGGTTCTCGTCGACGCAAATTGATGGAGCTCTACGGGAATGAATGATGTGTCAAGGGCTACAGCTCACACTCCAGCTCCACTGCGCGCAGTCGCCGTTGGCGCGGGCCTCTCGTGCTTCTCATTCTGCGATCTGCAACTTCCTGCTCAAGACTCAAGTATCCTAACCCAAGCATCTTGTCCGAGTCCTCTCTTCCCTCACGCACCATGAAGCTCCTCTCGCTCGTCGCTGCTGCATGTGTCGTCGTCTTCGCCTCTGTGAGCGAGGCCAAGTCTGTGCAGATGCGAGCTCCTTCGGAAATGGCTTGCATGCAATCCTGTCAAATGGAGATGCGCCAGTGCGTGGATACCATGATGAACAACGGCGCCGATCGCCGGTCTGCGATGGAAACGTGCAACCAGAACATGCGTATGTGCGGCAACAACTGTCGTAGTATGCCGATCCAGCCACCGCCGGGCCCTGCATGCATGCAACAGTGCCAGATGCAGATGCGCGACTGCATGGGTGCCGCGATGTCTTCAACCTCTATGAACGACATGGCTGCTCGCCGCAACGCGATGGACATGTGCAAGGGCAACATGGATTCGTGCGGCGACAACTGTCGCAACATGCCGATGCAATCAGCGCCAGAACCTGCATGCGCGCAGCAGTGCCACATGCAGATGCGCGACTGCATGAGTGCCGCGAAGTCCCTGGCCGGGGACATGCCGATGAACAGAGATTCTCAGCGCAACGTGGTGATGTTGTGCAGCCAGAAGGTGGAATCGTGCCGCAAGAACTGCATGTAGGCGGCCGTTGTTAAAAGGACCGATAGGGATATCCATTCCACTCGACTCGACTCCCATCCGATCCCATTCCATGCCGACTTCAACTGACACCTGAGTCGTAGCTTGCATGTTGAGACTACTTTGTGGTCCTTCACTGAGCGTGTTTATAGCAAAAAGAAAAGAAAAAAACGAGAGCTCTTCTTACGTGACCACTAGTGTGAAGTCATCACCATGGCAGGAGAAGGACGAAGAGAGTGCCGAGTCGAAGGAGACGAGTGCGAGCAGGACGCGGGGTTGGCGAGCCAGGAACGTGTGAGAAGAGCAGTGTGTCGAGTCGAGGCAACGCGACAGCGGGTCTGTCTTGCACTCAGCCGGATCAAGTCGACTTGACGTCTTGACCAGGTTTGGCATGCGCATGGCGACGAAGAACTCTATGTTGTCCTGGCGCTCGCTCGAGTTTGAAGTAATTGGGCCGTGTAAGTTGTGACGTACTGTATGCAGCAGCGGTGTTCATGTACACACTGTGTACATGGTTGAACTGCGCATGGACAACTAGCAATGGGCACTTCAACGACAACTACACCGGATTATTCCCGAGCTTCATACGAAAAGCAGGAAACTGAGTGTGCAGGTGGCCGCATTTCCCTCGTTGAGGCACACGAAGCACAACCACACATATCGTGTCTACCGCACTCGTGACCAAGGTGGACGCCCATCCGAGGGGATCGGAGTTGCTTGCTCTGAAGTGGCCACGTTGCCCGACCCCGAGATCGGATGTTTTGCAAGCATTCGAATAGCTCAAAGATCCATTCAAACCACCTTGAAGGGTGTGACCCTACGCAGTTTTCTGCATAATGGGCTGTTGCAGCTATCCTGACAGATCATGGCGAGGAACCTGGAGTGATTGGATTTGGAAGCAAGCTCACATGTGGACAAGGCGACCATAAAGTTTGCTTCCAATCACTTCAATCTCTTCACCATGATATCGCCTCGCTCTACGATCGCTACTCGATGGGAAGTGCTGTGCTTGCACGGCTGGCGAGTAGCCCAGAGGTAGTTAAGGTGTACAGGTGGTTGAGCCCTACAGACAGACCACTGTTGGCTCTTGATTCGAGCAATCGACGCGAAGATCGGCAGAAAGTGTCTATCTGGGCGGCGGTGTCGTGTGTCTTCCAGTGTTCAGTACTACACATCACGGGGAAGAGTCTCTTGTGCGTGAAGCAATGCCTGCAATGCAGGCCTTGCACCCTGGAGGCTCCAGAATCAAGCGGAGGCACTGCTTGATTCACTTGAGGAACATCCTTCCCACTAAAACCTCTCTGTTTGAATACTTGAACCGGATCTACCCATCCACAGTTGAGCATACTCAGTCTCAAGGACCTCTAATAACCGATGTGTCCATGTCGTCATTCCCAGCTGCGTTCCCAGTATTCAGCTGCTGAATCAGCACTCGCGTCTCCACAGAGCCGGAGGTGTCAGGAGCTGACCACGGCAGAGCAGTTCGGAGACGGATGAACGCCAATGCGTCAGTCAGTCCTCGATCTGCCCTCTCGAGCCCACGTCTCCACTACTCACCACGATGGTTGCGTCCACCTCTCTTCTCTCTATCAGCAGCGCTGCGGTCGTTGCGCTGCTCGCCTCCTCCTCCGTGGACGCGCACCAGCGCGTGACGATCCCAGCACCGACGTTCACGGTGGCTGACCGTAACGAGGCCACGAATCCGCTCGCGTTCCTGGAGAACCAGGGCGTGAAGACCAGTGCCGACCACGTGCCGTACTTCAAGAGCCTGGGCATCAAGACGCTGCGCCACTTCATGGACAACACCGCGAACTACAAGGTCGACCAGGCCGGCGCCACGTTCGAATGCGGCTATACGGATCCAAACGGTACCCGCCAGCCCATTCCAGCCAACGGCATGATGCGCTCGACGGGCTTCACGCACGACGGCCCGTGCGAGGTGTGGATTGACAACACGCGTGTGCTCGGCGACAGCACTGGCAACTGCCACGAGACGGTTGGCTCGGGCATGATCAGCTACAAGATCGACTTCAGTGTGTGCAAGGGCGACTGCATGATCCGCTGGTACTGGCTGGGCAAGCGTCTCATCGGCAGCAAGTACTCGTGGCAGGTGTACAAGGAGTGCATTCCTATTACTGCTGGTGCAGCGCGCTCCATTGAGGATGAGAGCAACGAGGAAGACGTGGATGATGATGACCTCACCCAGATCCGTGGATACGACAACGACAACGTCGCCCCTGCGAACTCGACGAGTCGATGCGGTGTCAAGAAGAACTAAAGTGCCACTGAGATGAAGCTACAACCCGTATTGCGTGAGGATGGTAGTACTCTTTCGCGAGGCTGTGTGACCATCAACTCACACGCAGAATACAAGGTATCAAAATTAATGTTCATATATCCCCAAGCAACTGACGGTCATCCAAGCTTGCTCAATCTGCACTGACTTCTGGTCGTGTTTAGTCCTTCTTCACACCGCAACGAGTCTCGTTCTTCACTGGCGGAGACGAGATCAGGATGCTGTTGGTGCCATTCCATTCGCGGTTCCAGTCGCCCTGGCGAGCGTCGACTTCCTCCTCGTTCTCGTACGAGCGAGCAGCACCAGCCGAGATAGGAATGCACTCCTTGTACACTTGCCACGACCACTTCTTGCCGATGAGACGCTTGCCCAGCCAGTACCAGCGGATCATGCAGTTGCCCTTGCAGACACTGAAGTCGATCTTGTAGCTGGTCGCACCAGCACCGATGTCCTTGTGGCAGTTACTCGTCGTGCTTCCAAGCACACGTGTGTTGTCAATCCACACCTCGCACGGTCCTTCGTGGGAGTAACCCGTCGAACGCATCATGCCGTTCGCTGGAATTGGCTGACGCGCTCCGTTCGGGTTCGTGTAGCCACACTCAAACGTAGCGCCGGCCTGGTCGACCTTGTAGTTGGCCTTGTTGTCCAGGTAGTCGCGCAGCGTCTTGGCGCCCTTGCTCGCGAGGAAGCCAGAGACATCTTCGTTGGCCTTGATTCCCTGCCCCTCCAAGAATGCGAGCGGGTTGAAGCTCGTCTCCTTGTCGGCCGTGAACGTCGGCGCTGGAATGGACACCTTTTGGTGGGCATCCACAGCGCTTGGCGCGAGTGTCGCGACGACGGCGGCCGCGCACGAGACGTACGTGAAGACGGAGACCATGATGGTGTGCAGTGTCTTGGTCGTGAGAGAAATCACCGAGTGGTCATAGAGGAAGACAGCGGACAGGAGCCGTCGGTGCGCTGCAGCAATGGGATGCGCATCGAGTCGGTTTGGGAGCTGCTCGGTCAGCTGGAAACCGGCTGGGAT
>JAADVE010000132.1:0-31372 GCA_023334595.1 Pythium utonaiense | reverse complement strand
TACTTCTACCTGTTCTTCTCCCAGGGCCAGTGCTGTGGATTGGACACGAGCCGACCTGCCGCGGGCAAGGAGTACAAGATCAAGGTCTGCCGTTCGTCGCAGGCCACTGGTGGGTATGTCGATAAGACTGGCAAGTCGTGCTCCAGCGGCGGAGGCTCCATTGTGCTCGAGTCTCACGGTACCGTGTACGCACCCGGAGGCCAGGGCGTGTACCAAGACAAGGTCAACGGCCCTATCATCTACTACCACTACGGTACGTTCTCTATTCGTTCTTTGATGTGGGTCCTATTGTACTTGTACTCACTGCGTGCTGCGGGTGTTGGGATTGCAGTGGACACGACGCGCGGCTACGCCGATGGCGACAAACTCTTCGGATGGAACAAGCTCAGCTTCTCCTCGGGATGGCCAGTCGCAACCTAAACGCGAGCACACATCCCTCCTCCTGGCCAAGTCTACGTGGCTCTCCCCAAATCCAAGAGCTCACTTGCCGTGCTAGGAGACAGCAACTTCAACTCGTGCAGCATGTTGTGTTAGTAACCGCCACGTCATTCGAACCAATCTTGCGCTCTCGATTCTCCAATCCGATATGCTAAAATCTTCCGCTGTGAAGCTGTCGGACTATTTTCTGTGTGTGATGCTAAGGGGAAGCGGACCATCATTCCCGTTGCCCCTCGGATCCTCGTGGGTGTTTGGGTGTTTCCCTGAGGGTCGCTCGCTCGTTGTGTTGGGGGAAACACCCTTCGCGATCATAACGACGAGCACGCGCCTGGTGGAAGTGCGCGACGGACGAAGGCGACAAGGCGGCGAGGAAGCGACGCCAGCGGCAGGAGCGACGCACGGCAGCAGGGCGACGCCATGGACAAGTTCACGCTCGACCGCTTCAAGAACGTCGTGGACGAGGCGTACGTGGCGGCGTCTGGAGCGCGAGAGGCGGCGTGGTTGAAGAGTGAACTGAACTGACTGTTTGTGCTACGAACAGGAAGAGCGCCGTGAAGGCCAAGCTGGGCACGGACGTGGAGAAGAAGCTGGAGGAGGCGCTGTCTAACAAGAACTGGGGCGCGTCCAGCACGCTGCTGAACGAGATCGCGCAGCTCACCTATGACTAGTACGTGGCGGCTTGAAGACGGTCTAGAGGCCACGGTTCTAATCGCACTGTATTGTGGCTGTTGCTGGATGACAGTGAGTCCTACAACGTGGTGATGACCAAGATTTGGGAGGCCACTGACTCGCATGCGCGTCAATGGCGAACCGTCTTCAAGGTGGGGGCTCCGACGTATCGTTCTCATTGGGCATCCACTTGACTAATGCGGAGTGCGCAGGCATTGACACTGCTAGAACACCTGATCAAGAACGGCACAGAGCGAGTCGTGGAGAACGCGCGCGACCACATGTTTAAGCTCCGCTCGTTGACGAACTTTTCGTACCACGACGGCTCCCAGGACAAGGGCGCTGGCGGTAAGGCTGTGCTGGTGGCATCTTCTGTGAGAGAGCTGCGCACTCATCAGCGACTGGCCTTTTGTAGTGCGCGAAAAGACGAAGCAGATTCTTGATCTGTTGAACGACAATGACCGCATCCGTGAGGAGCGAGAAAAGTCGCGCAAGCTTCGCGACAAGTACACGGGTATTAGCAACGTCCCTGGCGGAAGTATGGGCGGCGGCGGCTACAGTGGTGGTGGGAGCAGCTACAGCGGTGGTGGCGGTGGTGGCTACAGTGGCGGCAACAGTGGTGGTGGCTACAGCGGTGGCGGCAGCAGCAACTACAGCGGCGGTGGCTACAATGGTGGCGGCGGTGGCGGTGGCTACAGTGGCGGTGGTGGCTACGGCGGAAACTCGGATCGCAACGAGGACAAGGGATACTCCAGCCGATACGCGGACGAACAAGAAGACTACCGTAGTGGCCGAAGTGCTCGACGTGAAAAGAGCCGAGGCGAATCCGAATCGGAAGAAGAAGAGGTACGGTTGTGTGTGGATTTATGGCGAATAGCCAGGAAACTAATCGCTACATGACTTCGCATAGACGAGCACACGCCGACGCACTGGTTCTGGATCTCGAAAGAAGGCAAGCAAGAAGAGAGAGGTGAGCTTCACATCCCGCGAAGTACACGCTGCACTGGATTCTCACGAGGATGGCACATTACAGGAAGAAGAGTCTACGTCATCATCAAAGGGACCATCGGCGGCGCCATCCCTGCTCGACGACGACTTTTTCGGATCGGCCGCGCACGCCACATCCACTTCGTCCGGCTCAGGTAGGCTGTTTCTCGAAGCGCACCCTGCTCGAGCCGTCCACTGATTCGTCATTTGGAATTCCAGGCGGTTTCGACCCATTCAACGCTTCACCTGCTGCTCCTGCGCAGCAGTCCTTCAACGCTTTCGGTGGAGCTCCACAGCAACCCCAGCAGCCAGCACAGCCAGCGTTCGACCCATTTGGTGCTGCCGCTCAATCATCGGCGGGTGCCGCATTTGGCGGGTTTCCGGCTGCCCCAGCTCAGCAGCAGCAAGGATTTGGCGGTTTCCCGGCACCTCCAGCACAACAGCAGCAAGGCTTCGGCGGATTCTCGCAACCTGCGCCACCAGCACCAGCTTTCGGTCAACCACAGGGTGGAGGATTTGGCGGGCAGTTCGGACAGCAGTCCATGCAGAATGCTCCCATGGGCGGCATGCAGAACTCGATGCAGCCTCGGACTGGCTCCAACCCAGGAATGGGAGCGCAGCAGTCTCGCACGGCTTCGAATTCCAAGCCTGCAGAGCCAGCACGCAACGACGCGTGGGGTGCTGGCTCGAACTTGTTCGACTTGAGTAACCTTGGACCAGGAACGCAGTCTGCCTCGTCTGGTCCTGCCAGCATGTCTCGTCCTGGCGGCCAAGGAAACGCTCAGAGCAGCTTCAGCGGCTTGGATACTCTCGCTGGAATGCCCCAGAAGACCGGTTCATTTGGAGGCGGAGGAATGAACCCCATGGGCGGTCCACGTCCGATGGGTATGGGCATGGGTATGGGCGGCATGCAGCCTATGGGCGGTATGGGCATGGGTGGCATGCAGCCAATGGGCGGCATGGGCATGGGCGGTATGCAGCCTATGGGAGGTATGGGCATGGGCGGTATGCAACCTATGGGAGGTATGCAGCAAGGCATGGGAGGCATGGGAGGCATCCAGCCCATGGGTGGTATGGGTATGGGTGGTATGCAGCCACGCCCGATGGGGAACATGGGCGGCATGATGAATCCAGGCATGGGCCAGCAGCAGCAACAACAACAACAGCAGCAGCACAACCCGTTCGGTAGCTTCGGCCAGTTCTAATTGATCGTGGCCATGGTACTGAGAACTCTCGCGCATTCACCGACTCGCGCCGCAAATCGAGCAACGCCATGGATATTTGAATAAATGAGAAACATGCAGAAGCTGTCACCGTCATTCACGCACATAGCACACAGTTACCGACCGCCACTCTCTCCAATCCTGACTGTTGTCCTTCCTACCTAACAATGTTCGCGCTGTCATACTAGTAGATCTGCAAGCTGCTTTCACGCTGAGGACGAGCCGCGAGTGTTCGTTCATCCGCCGCACTATCAAATTGCTGCCTCTATCTGCTCTCCTGCCGTCGTCGGGAGGCTTCCGACTGGCGATCCTCGAGGCAGATCCGATCACACTGGACAGCTCCGAGGCAGTGGGTAGTGACACTCGAGCAACAGCTTCGCACTGCATAATCAGTCGATGCACGCCCTTCTCAAGAGAGAAACACTTGATTCTCGTGCTTCATGAGCATGCCGACTCACCATCAGTTGGACTATCTGGCTGCTCTTCCATGCTCTGATCGTCCTTGTCTCCGGTGTTGCCTCCATACGAAGAAGCGGACGCACTCAGCACATTCACGTGACTCGACACTTTCTTCAGTGGAGTGACGGCTGACTGACCGTCGAGTTCCAGGTCTTTGTCATCGATGTGCATCGACTTGCGCTTCCGGAATCCTTCCGGGCATTTCGTCAAGATGCTATAGGAGGACGACATCACACGGAGATGCTCGGGCACCGACAGCCTCACCGACGCATGTGGCGCCATGCGGTCGTCGTCGTCTTCGGGCAACGGCGAGATCTCGATCGCGTCCACACACATACCTTCCACTGGTCCATCCGACGCCGTGTCGCTGTTGTTGTCCTCCACACTCATCGACCTCGTCGGTGTGAAGAACGCACGCTGGTTCTTCATGCGCAGCTGCTTGCGTAGCACGTCTCTAGGCTGAGGAGATGACGGCGGCGTCGATGGACGATCGCCGCTCGACAAGAACACGTTGAAATGCCCAGGTTGACGGCGTCGCACACCACCGCAGCCATCGTCATGGTCCTCCATGTGGTCGACTTGGTTGTCGCCCACGAACCGGCGCCCCACCGCGATCTGGTTGAGCTTCTCGCGCAGCAGCACCATGTCTTCCGGATCATCTAGCGCCACGGCCTTCCGCACGCACGCGACATCGTCACGCACGCGCTCTTGGTTGTTGGGTCGCGGGCTTTGCTGCGCGGCCATGGTATCGTGAGCTCTTGCACTGAATAGCTGGACGCACGCGGGCGATTGGCGACCTCTCGGACTCGGCGAGCACCTGCTGGACGATACTGGACTGCTCTGGATCGGACTGGACGCGGTTTGTACACCCACGCGTTTGCTACTTCAATCCAGAGGTCTGGACAGGAACCCTCGTGACGACGTTCGGTTAGGACTCTTCGACAAAGCGATCCGATATCCGGATGCGTTAGACACCGCCGACTTTCCCTGCTTTACACGCGAGAACGCGACGGGAAGCAAGAACGCGACCGAAAATGACCAGCTCCGTGTAAGTTTCCGGATACGTTACGAGATTCGTTTTTTTTGGGTGCACTGGAATCCGCCGGAATATAAATATCGCGTAAGTTACCGGATGTTCAGTGCGTAAACTATCGAAAATTGCAGACGGAGAAAATGCGAAGAAACCAAATGCGACATCAGAAAACGACACCTCTCCTCCAGGTTTGATTGGATGAAATAAAATGTTCTATATTTTTTAATCCAATCTCTGTTGATGAGTTCAAGCGACGGTGCTTTGATGGAAGATCGCGGTCGAGCTCACGCAGTTGGGTTTTCCATCGGTCGCCATCGATTTTGGTGCCAGGGCCCTCTCCACAATACAATGCAGTCGGTGGAGTGGATCCATCAGCACTTCTGATGCGCTGCTCGTTCAACAGACGTCTTCGCGGATTTCCGTCTCGGTGGAAGAAACCCCGACCTGCTCGACCTTCAACTTGAACTGAACTGGCTGTGTCAGCATGGGAACTCATTCAGCCGTCGTGTTTGCGCTGGGATGCTCAATCCCGTGGTCTCAAATCATGCTTGTACGACGATGCTGATGCTGCCGTTCTGTGTTCGTTTCACAGTGTTTTGTTTGCTGAAGCCTCGTGCTGGTCGTAGCGACAAGTAACCACAGCGTCATGCTCACGCCGTGCGATCTTGTCACCTCTAGAGAGTATCCGTAACAACAGTGTTGACATCCACGCCTAGACAGTCCGTCTTGACGCCATTCTCGCAGATCTGTGCACTACTGTCGCGGAATTCTTGAGAAGCCGAAAAACTGTGGACAATGGTGAGCTAGTTTAGCTGTGGTTGCTAACTGAATCCTTGTCAAGATCTTATACTTTGACTAGACAAATGCTGAATATTCATGTGGCAACATTCAGCCAAAATGCGCTAAGTTGTTTGCTGTACTTGTGGCCATTGCTCCTTCCGTTCACAATCTACAGTCAGCTGAGCGGAGATACCTGTACAACTCCCGCTACGGACTGTTGAACGTATCGACGTATCTGGAGCGGACGTTCGTTGGTGTGGTCGGCGTGGGTTTCTTCAGCGCTGGCTTCGACGCAGGTAACGCGAACCGTGCAGCTGAGTGACTCGGAGACAGCAACCCACTAAGCTTTCGCTTCTCAAGCGCATCCACGATTTCAGGTGGTGGTGGTGGCAGAGATTCAGCCGTGGGACTCGCCAGGGGCTTGCGTCGCAGCTCTGCCTCGATCTCTGGTGGTGGCCGCAAATCTTCATAGTCGGGAAGGAACCCTGTCGCCTTGATGCTTGAAGGACTGGACGAAGCTTCTCCGAACTCACTCTTAGACTCTTCTCCATCGGACTCACTTGCCGCAGTTCGAGCAGACGCAGAGCCAAAGACGGAGCCAAGAAGCCATCGCTATTACACACATACACAGGTAATAAACACCACCCGCATGAAACGAATGAAAAGTGGAAGTAGCAGCGTACCCCCCACGATGTGTTGGCTTCGGGCTTCTCCTGTGGCTTGGATTTCGGATTGTGATTGCTGTCTTTGGATTGAGCGGTTGGACCGCGGCTTGAGGATCCAGGTTGGGAAGGCTGGGTCTTCTCACTCTCTTCATCGCTCTATCACAACAGTACGGTCGTAAGATCCTGATCAAGCAGCAGGAAGAGGAATCGGAGATGCATGTTACCATTTCGAGACGCTCAGCTTCCTCCAGAAGCACAAGAGTCCTGGCCATGGGATGGTCTTTCGACAAATCTTCGAAGCGGTGGCGCAGAGGAGACCGAGTTTTCAAGTTGGCTAGTGCTGTCAGACCAAGTGCGTTCTTGGCAAGCACATCCACACCGTATTCCAACAGCATCGCAACACACTCGACGGCTCCATCCCAAGCTGCAAGGTGAAGGGCAGTGTCTCGACTGGCGTTGATCGCCGCTTGATTGGCAGCGCTCTGAAGCAGGAACTTGGTGCAGTCGAAGTGCCCCTGAGAGCATGCCACGAGGAGTGGCGTGTTCCCGTTCTCGTCTCGGATCTCCACATCAGCTCCGAATTCACACAGCAGCATGACAGCCTCGAGGTCCCCAAGTTCGCTCGCAAGATGGAGAGGTGTGCCTCGCTCACCGATATCACGGGCGTTGGGTGAGATGCCACTCAAAAGAAGCTGGTGGAGACGGTCCTTGTTGTTCTTTCGAACGCTGTCGAAGACAGCGGATGCCGGTGGGAGCATGGTTTGAGGTGGTGCTCCTTGACGAGGAGACAGCGTGGAATTTCGAGAAGACAAAGGCTGTTGTTGGCTCGGCACTGAATCCGACACCCGAGCCATATTCTCAAAGAAGCGGTTCCACACTGCATCCACACGAGCTGGTGAGATAGTTTTTCCTCCGGCTTCTGGGTCAATGGTGGTCAGCTGGGTCTCACTAGCGAAGGCACTTTCATGATCAGCGCTGTAGTAGCTAGTGACATCGACGCTCGGGTCTTGCGAGTAGTAGGACTGGTCGTATGTACCTGTAGTCGAGTAAAACGAATCCTGCGTGTGTGTCGCAGAGCTACCGTACTCATCGTACGCTCGACTGGAATCGTATTCTTGCTGATCAACAACTTGAGAATCGAACGTGTCTTCGTACACTTCATTCGATGTCGAGTCATCACCCGTGTGAGCGTCTGTGCCACCAGCCTCTTGCTGTTTCCAGCCTTCTTGTTGCAGCGCCTGCACTGTTTGGAGCAATGCTGCATTCTCTCGAAGGCTGCTGTCGATCGTCTGCGTCCAGTACTCTTCCTGTCGAGTGTGCTCAGCCCTCTCTCGTCTCAGTTTGTCCTGGGAGCTTCGTGCAATCGACTCCAACATCGTTGCACGCGACGAAATGCTCTCGTACGCTGCCTGGAGCGAGTTCAATTCATGTTCTTTCGCATCCAGCTGCTCACGCAAGTGGTCAATTGTCTCGCGAGCCTATAGTAGATGTACACAGCAAGTCCTCAACCCAAGATACATTCCACTGCATCACCAATGCAGCTGCTCACCTCCGCTAGTTCTTGATTTGCCATTGACTGGTAGTTGGTGAGTGAGTCGATCTGATGGAGGAGCGTATCTTCTCTCTGGCCAGTCTCCTACACAGCAGCACATGGGGTGAGATTCATAGAGGCGAAACAAGCAGCAGCTGCACTGCGTACGGTCTGAGTATCCTTCATCGCCATCATCTCTCGCTGGACAGCGTCCATGAACTGATACACAGTTGACGTGACCACAGCATCGGCTGACGAGTGCTGTAGCAGCTGCACTAGGTACACTCGTAGATTCTCGACTTCATTCACAGGCTGCTGGATTGCTGCTGATTCGCCCTCGAGATCTCCTGCCTCGTTCTTCTCCTCTGAGTTGTCATACATTATAAGTCCTTGGTCGACAGCCTCGGTAGCCTCAGTTGGAGGATACTGAGTGCCTCTTTCGACTACTCCGAGCTGCAGTAGCTGCGCGCAGTCGACACGGTTCTCCATGATGCTAACTACCAACGGTGTGCGACCCTGCGCGTCCTCAGCATCGATTGATGCCCCGCTTGCCATCAGCGCACGCACGGCGTTCGCATTTCCATGCCTGGCCGCAAGATGGAGCGGCGTCTCATCGTCGGAGTTCCGCAGATTCAAGATGGCCGACATACTGTCCATCTCAAGCAAACAGACCAGCACTTCATCACTCCAGCAGCGAATCGCAATGTGAAGAAGTGTGTTGCCGTCCACATCGCGCGTGTAGATGGACGCACCGTACCGCACGAGAAGCCTCACAAGTGTCGCGTGGTTTGTACGACAAGCCATCACCAGCGGCGTCTCAATGGCCGGGAATCCCATCCCGTTTGCGTATTCCTCGAGACCATTCACGCGAGCCCCGTAATCCAACAGCATTGCAGCACCTCGTGCATTGCCGTGTTGAACTGCGACGTGGAGCAGAGTTAACCCCGATGCGTTCACTGCATTCACATCCACTTCATACCGTAGCAACTCATGGAGCTGGGCCGTCTCGTCGTTCTTGGTAACTGCTACGAAAAGAGCTTCCAGATACGAAGGCATTGCTGTGAGTGCGCGCGGTGCCTGAACTGGAGCGGTCATGTACGAATTTGCCGAAGCGGCTAAGACATGGACGGGCACTTGAGCCAGCATCTCATGGTTGGCAGAGTCTTCTACGTCGACTTGGTTTTCTTCAACTTCTTCCACTTGAGAAGCTGTAGCTGTAGGCGAAAGAAGTACTGGTGGACGTGTCCACTGGGAAACATGGGTGCGGGAATTGTAGTAATACTCGTGGCCGCTCTCCGCGACGTACTTGACCCACTCTGATGCCAGCGGCGGAGGCGGCTGCACAGGTCGCACGGGGGACGGTGGTGGCGTGTTGTCCGGGGTCAGCGAGTCCTCGCCGCGCTGGTGCTGCTGCTCGTCCTCGTCGTCGTTGTAGAACTCGTTCTCGTGCCGGAGGATGTTCACGTACTCGTCCGACGTGCCCACCGATGCGCGGTCCTCTCCATCGTCCTCTTCTTCTTCTCCTCCTTCTTCCTCCTCACCTTCATCCTCATTAGGCGTGCCGTCGTCCTCGTCCTCGTCATTGTACATTGATTCCTCGTCGACCGTCGACGTGTCGCCTCGCTCCGAGCGGCGATAACCTCCGAACGACTCGCCTTCGACCTCCGAGGCAGCGTCACTCTCCGACATGACGCTCAGCTGCAGCGACGTCCGACGCTCAGGACCTTCCGTGGCGTCCGGGGGCTTCTCTGTTGCCTCCTGCTCTCCCACTACGTCAGCCAATGCAGTCACTGGGCTGCTCTCTGGTTCAGTTGCTTTGACACTGTCTCCTTCAGTCTCAGCAGCTACAGAAGACGCTTCTGGGGGCTGTGGCAGTGGCTCCACACTGTCATTCGTCGCACTCGCTGTCGCTGCGGCCGCGGCTTTCCCGGCCTGCGCGCGACTCGCGAGCACCTGCGCGGGCGTGCGAGGACGCGGCGGCACGTCGCCACCACCAGCGACGTCGTCGGAGCGGCTTCCTCGCCGTGGAATCGGCGGCGGCGTGCCGCGACGGCCTTGCATCCGCGGACTCGCCCACTCCTGCGAGCTCTTGCGCACAGGCTCCTGAGCCAGCGGAGGTGTGTCACGCACTGCGTTCGAACGAGGAGACACCGCTGCATCCGCTGGTTGCATCTGTGCGGTTGTTACTGCATCGGTGGCGACGCTCAGCGCCGTGGAAGTCGCAGCGTCTTCCATTTTGGCCACCGCGTTCTTCTTCAACTGGGGTGACGTTTCCGGATGCGGAAACCTCCCAAAATGCATAACCAAAACATAGCAACAGATATCGCAAATTTCGATTATCGACACCCACATCCTCTCAAAGTCAGTACATTCTGCCTTGTGACTCGCCGAATCCAGCAGCTCCTCAAGCGAAAATGGCGCGTCCTCGCTCGGCTGCCGCTGCCGCCGCTGCTGCTGCTGCGATCGCGCGCGCCTCCGGGTCCTCTGGAGCTCCGTCTACCATCCCCAGCTCTGCGGCCGCTGCTTCGATCGTGCGTAGCTCCTCGTCAGCAGCAGCTCCGTCGGCTGCGCGCGAGCACGTCGTTCGGCTGCTGACGTTCAACGTGTGGTTCGATCCGCTTTGCATGGCCACGCGCATGCGCGCGATCGGCAGCCTCGTGGCCAAGTACCGACCGGCCGTGATCGGCTTCCAGGAAGTCACGCGCGAGTCGCTCGCGATGCTGCGCAAGCAGCAGTGGTCGCGCTACTACGACTGCAGCCTCGACACAGCGCCGCCATTTTCCGAGGCGTACTTTGTGGTGCTGTTCAGCGCGCTGCCCGTCACCACACTCGAGTCTCTGCCCTTTGCAAACACTGGCATGGGCCGCGAGCTGCTTGCGGTCAACGTGCAAGTCGCGCCAGGCCACACGCTGCTTGTGGGCACCTCGCACTTGGAGAGTCTTCCGCAGTTCAAGAACGAGCGTGTGTCCCAGTTGAAGCAGAGTCTCCAGTTTCTCAGCGATCGCATCAATGGGAAGCAAGACGGATCCACCTCTCTGGGGGCCGTGCTCATGGGAGATATGAACTTGCTGCGTGGGGATATGAAGCTGCTGGATCCGCGCTGTGCGGCTGAGGAAATTACCGTCGAAGCCGCCAAATCCTCGCGATCCAAGTGCCGGAAATGCGGTGAGACCATCGAAAAGGACAGCGTGCGGGTGGGCAAGTCGGCCAAGGACAAGCTGCCAAATGGCCGTACAGTAGAGATCACATTGTGGTACCACCAGGACTGCTTCCTAGCCAATGACGCCGTGAGCGAGCTCGACAAGCAGGCGGTATACCAGTCGACACTGTACACGACGCACACCGAGGCCCAAGAAAAACATCCGCTTCATGATGTGAGCAGCTCTACATCAGACGCTGTTGACGTAGCGTCGCTAGGCCTTCCGTCCAAGTGGAAAGACTTGTGGCTAACGGTCGCTGGCAATACGGAGGACAACGGGTACACCTACGACGGCAAACGCAACGGTGTGATCAAGAACAAGTCATATCAAAGCCGATTCGACCGTGTGTACTTTCACCCGGGCCCACACGGAGATATGCGAGTCTTTGAAAAGATCGAACTGGTCGGCACAGAGCCAATCGCTGACGGGCTCTGGGCGTCCGATCACTTCGGATTACTCACGACGTTCTGCTTTGATTCAGCCATGAGTGGCCGAGAAGAAGCGAAGCGAAAGCGCAACGAAAGTGAGAGCGAGAGCGAGGCACAGGGCGCTACGTCGGCGGGATCCAAGAGAAGACCAATCGAGCTGGATTGAAAGGTCAGAATATCAAACAGGGTTACAAACTGTGCTGTGAATCACAATGTTTCATCCCACTCAGTACCCGCCGCGCGATCCACGAGGCGCAGAAGGGGCGGCGTAGTCGTCTTCGTCACCGTTGTTGCTTCGCATGCTGCTCTTTCGACGCACTTTGACGAGGTTCGCAGCGCCGCCACCGACTGAAATCGTTGACCCCGAGTAGCTGCTCGCCTCAGGTGCTTCATCACCTCGTTTGCCTGTACTTGACGTTGAGTTGCTGAGCCAAATCGGAACCTTCTCCTGTTGGCTTTGTTGCCTTGGCCCAGAGCCATTGTCTCTGTCTCTGCCTTTCTCTTTATCTGCAGCAGGCTTGGGCTTCACGACGTAATCGCCAAATTCTTCGTCGTCATCGGCTTGAAGCGAGCGTCGGCTCTTGCCGGGAGCTGAGTGAGGCGGAGGGAAGACATCAACTGCCATAGCTTTCTCCTCCACGGGCACCGATCGTGGTGGTCGCAACGCAGCGATACGTCGCACATGAGAAGAGCGGCTACCTCTCACGACTGTCGCATCTTCAGCGTTGAAGTGATCAGCGTAGTTAGTGTTGTTATCATCACCATTTTCATCGTCATGGAGCAAAGATTGCAGGCGGCGCTGGAGAGAAGGCGAGCATTCCTGCTGCACGAAGCGAGTAACCTCGTCACCAGCATTTGGAGTCTTGGCCTTCAGTGTAGCCATGACCTTCCGAGCAGCTCCACGCACAAGTGGACTCGGGTGAATCATACACGAGCCTAGGAAAGGAATGACGTTTTCAATCGTCAGCGCGTCACTCGAGCTCGAGGATGATTTTGATCCTCCCGACGAAGACTTGCGTCGTGCCAGCGTCGGAGTCGCAGCTCCTGAGTTGGAGTGGGCTACGGCACCACTCGCTTCGCTAATGAGCAGCAACTCGTTCATGAGCTCAAGACGCAGCATGAACTGCCAGCGAAGCTTACACAGCGCGATCTTTCGCTGGCGTTTGACTGTCTCGTTCGAGAGATCGCGTTGTTCTGGGGCACTGAGAAGCGCATTGCATACTGCGTTTCGACCGGCGGCACCCTTGCTTGCAACGAGCTGTAAGATCGCCTTCACTTGTACGCGCACACGCACGCTGCCGTTAGCACTTTGCTGGACGACACTTCGAATCGTGGAGCCTAAGATGAGGTGGACTCCCCACTCTCCCCATGGGATGGCGTACTCACAAGGTGTAGTCTTCGGCGGGTCAACAATCAGCCACAGCAACTGGAACGCAGCAAGACACACGCCTGGCGTACCATCAATTAGAAGCTGTTTCGTGAGCAGGCACGAAATCTCCCACGCGCCCTTGAAGTGCGGGTTCCGTGGTGCGTCGACAAACAGCGTCATTAACTTGTCGACACCGAAGCATCGCTGGCCTGCTGATGCCGACGTGAGCAAGTCGGCGATCTCTTTCGAGCACACATGGCGTAGCTTGTTGATGTCCAGGGCAAGCGGTTGCTGCCTTGAGCTGTCAATCTCGTGAGCGCCTTCGTCCTCTTGGCCATTGGGTCGCAATGCGAGCTTTGTAATCTGAACGACTTTCCTTGTGATCGTCTCGCGAATAGCAGGCTTAACTTGAGAAAGAAGTCCTTGTAAATCCAGATCCGGAACACTTGAACCAGCATTGGTAACCTCATAGATCGCGGCGTAGGCGTCAATGGCAGCATTACGTACGTCGACATGTTTGTTCTCAAACGCGGCAGTCATGAGCCGCAAAATCTCTGCAAGCTCTGGGGCGAGGTTTGCTGAGGGTGTAGCGTACGCGTCGCGAATGAGCACTGTGAAGAGCTTAAATAGCTCGGCTCCGACCAGTGGGGATGAGGCGAACGCAGATGAAGGCGATGCCTCGATCAGCTGTGTGAATTGACTTGTGAGGATACGACACATTCTCTTCTGTCCGACATGCGGAAGCGAAGCAAGGGAGTGTAGGAGCGTCACACAATCAGCACGTAAACGCTGCTTCGTGTCGCCAAACTTCTGCAGTGCTGCTGAAGCTGTACGTTCGAGGAAGCTGTCGATGACATCGTCGCCATGTACCTGCTCAGTGGAGACGAGAGGCACGAACTCGACGGCGATGATTTGGCACAGTCGAAGAGTGCACTGAAATACACGAGCAACCGTATCGTCCAGGCCGATCTGAACACATTGAGAAAGGATCCGCAGCGTCTCGGGCGTTTTCGTTAGTGCTTTCTCTGCGGGTAGCTTGCCGTTCGCTGTGCAGACCACGAGTCGCTCAATCTCACGGATCGCAGCCTCTCGCTGTGCCCACGCTTTATCCAACAGACATCGGATCAGCTCTTCTCCAAAGCATTCAATCAGGGTCGCATAAGTCGTCTCCTGCTCTTTTGTCAGTGCGGTTCCGTATGGCAGCGCTGGTCCTTGTGCTGAAGTGGAGGCAGATGACGAAGACGCTCCCGAAGAAGAGCCTGCGGATGTTGCACTCGATAATGATGCGTTCGATAGCGCCGGTCGATGCTTCGTGGACGAACCGGATGCCGTTGGTGGACGAACACCTCCACTCGTTCCGGGTCGCAACGGTTCGTTCGACGCCGCGATCTCAAAGTCGTCAACTTCGTCCATCAGTAAATCAGCCTCCAGCACACCTTTCTCCACGAGCTTGGCGATGATTTTCTGGCGAGAAGCTCGTGCTAATGCGTCCAAGAACGGCATTGTGGCAGCGCGAGCAGATTTGAGTGTGTCTGCGACGATCTGCAGCGCGACTTGGCGCACGTTTGGATCACGATGCTCGCAGACTTGTAACGCCGCCTGCAGGACGAACTTGATTGAAAGTTCCCCTTCTTGATCGTTGGCTTCCTTTACTCCAAACTCGAGAAGAAGTTTGGAGATCACGGTGAGCTTGTTTGTCAAGTATGTTGGAGACAGTGACTGCGGGGATGCGTTGCGGTCACATGCGATCAGCTCCTCTAGGAGATACTCAGACCCGAGCGAGGCGTTTTGGCGCGATAGCAGCAATAACGCGTCCTCTGTCGTCACGTGCAGCTTCGCTTTTGTATCACCGAGCTTGGTGAGTAGACGTGGGATCAGTGGACGCACTAAATCTTGAGCGAATGACCGGTGCGACGGCGACGAGCCCATAGAGCTATTCAAGACAATTACAAACTCCATGAGTAGCGCGACTGCAGCCTCGTACACCGAATTCACACGGTCTTGGAGTGTCAACAAAAGCGTTTTCTGCATGGCAGCGAGCAAATGGCCGGACGTTTTCACATCGCGGAACTGGAGCTGCTTGGACTCGACTTGGAACTGGAGAAAGCTGATGGCTTCGACTCGAGGAGCCCAGGCGTTGGAGAAAAGGCAACGAGCAACCTTTTCTCCGAAGCAATCCAAGATGGATGCCGCGTCGTCTTTGAACTGCTCTTGAATGGGTTCCGCGTAAGGGAGGTCGTCTTCTTTTTGAGCTCCCTTGCTCCGAGGGGAACCAGTCGCAGGATTCTGTGTGGTGAGTTCAAGCGGGAGTGACAGCGAGCCCTTTGTCGGTCCTTGATCGTCACTCGACGCATTCAACCGCTTGCTCTGCTGGAGCGCGTTCTTGAGACCGTTGTTGATTTTCGCTTGGATTGACGGCTTGAGTACCAAGTTTTGCTGCTTGAAGATGGCTTCGCTCCAACTCTTCATCTGTTCGAAGATAGCGTCCACAGATCCAACGACGTCTATAGCACACAGATCGCGTCAGCCCCGACTTCCCTGCGTGTCCAAGGAACTCTACGCACTAACCTGATTGCTCGCAACGGATGAGCATGCACTGCACGAGGAGATCAATCGATGCTGAACGAACATGGACACTCGCATTCTCAAGTGATGTCGTGCTGATCTTGATAGCGTCAGTAAAGTTGAGACCGCTTACGGCCTCATCTAGTCGATACTGACTCGCAATGGTATTGAGGATCTTGATTGCGACAAGCTGCAGCCGCCACGAGGTTGATGACGCTGAGCTCGCCGCCTCGCCTGCCTTTGTTGGAGTCATTGCAACCACAGTGGAGGGCGAAAACTGCATGATCCCAGCAATGTGAGATGTCAAATACCTCGTGATGTCTGCGCTCTTGCAGATCAGAAACAGCAGTGAAGCCACTGCTTCGCTTGCATCCTTCTCATTAGAACCTGCACCTCTCAACAGCAGCAAGTCGGAGATCTTCTTGATAACAGGGCGACCGTCGTGAAACTTGGCCGTATGGAACTCCTTCCCACTCATAGCGGCGTTGAAAGTTGCCTTCAAAAGCCCCGTACAACACGATGACACGACCTGTGACACCGCATCCTGCAACGCCAATGAAACCATCTCAAAGGCGCCATCGAAGAGCTTGCTGAGCGTTTTGCTGTTGGAGGCAACGCTGTTCTGAAGAACATTAGTCGCATCCTGAATCGCTTGCACACGTGACTTCCATGATTTGTTCCCAAACTGGCGAGCAATATCGCTACCGAATGACGCCTTCACGCTCTCAAGCTGGGCTCGGCGGCCGATTCTACCAGTAGAGCCAAATCCATCATCGTCCTCGTCGTCTTCTTCCATAGCAGCTCTGTTCGTCTCAAGAGCATCATCGTCCGTGTCTTCCTCTTGGTCACCATGTTCACCAGGAAGCAAGAGCGGTAGTAAAGCTGCTGGCGCGACATCTACTGGTGTTTTTCCTTGATCATCGCATGCGTGAGCGTCGGCACCAGCCTCGAGAAGGATCTTCACAATCTGCTTGTGGCTTTGTGAGCTCGCGAAATGCAGTGGCGTCTTGCCGTTGCGGTTTGTACCAGCCAGAGACGCGTTGCATTCAACCAGAAAATTCACCACATCTTCATGGCCTTTGAAACAAGCGATCTGCAGAGGAGTGAAGATTCCAAGGTCTCCATCTCGAGGCGCCACGTCGTCTCGATCGCTGTAGTCCGTGTCGATGTCAGCGCCGTTCGAAATGAGCCACTTGACGAGGGGTAGCTTGCCACTGCTTGCGGCGTAAAACAGTGGTGTGTGACCGAACGCGTTTGGTTCGTTGAGAAAGGCGTCACTCATGCCATCACACATCAGTAAGAACTTACAGGCGTCAACATTGCCATTGTCGCACGCGTAGTGAAGCAATGTGTTCCGCGTCTTCTGTTCGAGCAATGACTTCACGACCCTGCTCTTGGTCGTGGTTTTCTGGCTACGAGATCCCGAGCGCTCTTCCTTGGGCTTCTTTTCGTCCTCAGCAGCAGCTTCATCGAACATGACTTGTAGGTAGTCCGTCACGGCTTGGAAGTCATTCTGCTGCGCAGCCTGGAAGAGTTCGCGTTGTGTCACAGCCTTAGTAGAGGCCATGGTGGTGCTGGTTCACTGTCAACACGACGCCCAACGTGACCTCAATCGAGACTGAGTACGCGCACGACTCCTCCTCAGCTGTGTGCAAAGAGACGCCTCACCAAACGACACCATGCGCAGCAGAGGCCGTAGGTGTTAGGTGTAAGCCGGCGTACCCCCCAGAAGCCGCGACTCATGAGCTCGGGTGGATCTTGAAAAGACGCGCCTTGTGGACCACATGATCCTGCAACGACGACACCAACGGTCTTTGAGTGACGTAGACGAACGCACCTCTTGCAACCATTGATAGCTCAATTCAACGGCTTGATGAGCCAGGCTTTCGGTCAGCAAAGCTCAGGATGTCCACTACCTGGCTCATCTGCGGCCGCTGCGAAGGGTTCGGCTGGAAGAGCATCCGTAACAGCGAACGAATCGCTGTACTTGTCGCGAGAGGGATCTCTTGAAGTAGGTCAGGAATCGTCTTGAGACGAATGACGGTACTTGTTGCTGGTAGGGCTTGTATATGGCCTCGGTCTCGTAGCTGATACCGCTGCCAGATCATAAGTGCCTCCCATATCGCGCAACCAATCATCCACACGTCGGCCTTGCCCGAGACTGGCTTGCCAGACGCGGCCTCTGGCGGCGTGGTGGCTGTATTCAGGCAGTGAGCCACATCGCCACTGCGTAGGTGACCTTCATCGAACGCTCGTTTACATGCTAGCATGCCTCCCAGGCGGACATTGAAAAGATGCTGGAGATATTCAGTTGTTTGTCCATCGTGCCCTCCGGTGAGCGATGCAGGCTCAACGATGAAGATATTGCCGAGGTTCGTGTTCAGGTGGAGAACACCACTTGAATGCATGGCAGCCAGTCCCGCAGCAACGTTGCGAAAGACCCGAATGATCACACACTCTACATGACCGAAGTCTTGAATCATCTTCGTTTCGATGGCACGTGTGAATGCCTCCTGCCAGGTACCATGGGGAAAATACTCAATCGCAATAAAGACAACCGGCCAGCATTCGATGAGGAGACCTGAATCGGCGAAGAACTGGTATGTGTGCTTTGCACAGCTCGCGATGTCGACAATGAACGGGCTCTTGAGCTTGGTCTGCATCTGTTGCACTTGATGAAGGATAAAGGTTGCCTCTGTTTCTGTTCGGCACGGCACAGTCTGTAGAACAAGTTGGCGACTCGGGAGGATACAGCTCCCATCGGACGTAGATCCGTCAGACACGTGCAACACAAGATGCTGGGGTGGTGCAAAGCTGAGACACCGTTCGAACCGCACCCGGTAGAGCAATGAGCTTGGGTTGACGCAGTGCGTGAGAAGGCGGATGTAGGCGTTGTGAGCTGCGTCTTGGTGCTGAAGAAGAGGGCGTTCGATCGCGCGTCGATTGCGCTCAAGATAGATGTGCATGGACGTATCTTCAACCGTCATCAGATTGCGCTCGTGATCTTCAGCCTCGAATATCTTCATTGCGATTTGGAGTTCGTCGAGCTCTTCACTATCATCTTTTCCGTGCATGCTGCTCCTCCGTTTCTTTTTTCTTTTTCTTTCGTGGAGACCCTGTCTGTTGTTGTCTTGGCGCTACAACTCGTCGGTGTTCAGGGCGAGCTGGAGGAGGCTTGACAGCATCTTCTGAATGAATCCTCTCAGTCATGAGCACCAACGTCCGAATGACCTGCACGATGACGACTTCGTCTTCGTTATGGATGAGATCGTCAGGAGTAGTCGTCGCCTGTGGAAATACTGCACTCTCTCTCGACAGTGGGCTTTGTACTTGGGCCTTTGAGACATCGTGTCCTGCTTCATCTTGCTCTTGATCTCGAGTTTCACCATCTTCATCGTTTTCTTCTCTAATCAATCGAAGCTCTTCTGACTTTAACTTCAAGGCGTACCGATTTGCGTAGGTGGATCTGTATTCGCTCTCCAATGTCTCCAGTTCCTTGCGCCATAGCTCCCATTTTCGGCGTCGGCATAAACAGCAATACACAGGTAGCGACTCTTGCACCTGGACGTATCGATGTTGGTGATACTTCTCCCACTCTTCCTTGTTCATCATCAGGGCTACACCTTCGTCTGAGTCACTGTATGGTGCACGAGCCTCCTGCTTCATCTTTGCCTCAATGCTTTGCTGTGTTGCCTTCAATGCAGCCATTTCTTGCTCCACTTTCTTCTTGGAGACCATGTTCAATCTTGCTCGAAGTAAGCTCCCTGCCCCACTTGATCCTTTCGCAGTAGCAGCCTCAATTGCTGCGGCAATCTCACTCTCCGCCTCTTGTACAGCAGCCTTCACACTAGTGTAGTGGGCAACCACATCTTCGATTGTCTGGACGAACTCGTCGAACTGCGCCAACGACAATCGGCATTCGTGTGCATGGTGATTGGAGACGTAGTCGACGACGTATCGCTGGATTTCGGCGCTTTGAAGGATCTCTGCGAGTCCTCGCACTTTCATAGCATATTTTTGAGCACGTCTACAACAAAACATAAACACCATCAGATCATGTACACGAGGGGCAACCGTTTCAGCAGCCATCCACCACGCACTCGTCTGAAAACATGGTCACTAGCGTCTGCAGCAAGTGGAGTGACCCAACCGCGCCACGGTCTGCCAACACGAAGACCTTCTGCAAGCTCTTGGAGCTGGTCTCGTGGGCCAAACGCTGTTCTGCTTCGTAACGTTCAAGCATCTCCGGCTCCAGCGTCGCCTTCCGCTGCAGCTCCATCTCCGCAAGTTGCTGTGGCGACGTCATGAGCAGAATACGCTGCTGCTGGAGCTCACAGCTACATGGGATCTGAGCAATGAAGTAGTTGAGTAGATCTGTTCGAAATCCCTTGAGAAACTGGTGATGTGCCGCTCGTGTCCGCACTTGCTCGCGATGCTTCTCGTTATTCTTCCGGGTCTTGTACCGTTGACGGATCTGCTGAACTTCCTTCTCCACGCGCCATTTCTTCGCGTCCTCGCGAGAGAACAGCGCACCAACGGGCTTCTTCCCTCCCAGCGCACTCGCTTCCATGGCAGAAGCCGTCATCACTGGAGGAATGAGTACGTTCATGTAGCGTGTCATGGCCAGTAGCCGCTCGCGCTTGCGTCGCTTCTCAGCATTCGCCTCGTTTTTCTTCGCACGGGCCTCCGCTGCAGGCGACACGAACCGCTTCGCTTTCTTCCTGCCCTTCTCTTCCATCTCAATCGCGCTCTCTGCCTCGTCCAGTAGCTGGAGCATGGTCTCGATCACCTCCACCGCGATCTCAAACTGCGAGTACTTCGGCCGCACGACCGTGAGTTCCAGGAGGTTTCCGGCGTCGTCCCGCATCTGGTTGCGCACGACCGTCTCGCCCGCAGCCGTGATATGCACGGCATCCTCCGCATCGCTGCGATCGTCTCCATTTTCGTCCTCTGACGCGTCGTTTTCAGGCAATTCCCACGCCGTTTCCCCCGAGATCGTGTTGTAAAAGTACATGTTGCCGCTCTCGTCCGTGTACACTTCCCACTTGGGGCGGCGCGCTGGAACCGCTGGATCGCCAGCATCGCTGTCCATGTCCACCGGTACCGCCTTGTGACGCACTCTTCTATACACAGCGCGGCGAAGATGCAGTGAAATCCACGCGCCACTAGTGATCCATTTTCGGGTTCATATGCAACGGCAACGTCGCACTTCAACGTCCTATAGTAGGACGCAAATCCTATAGTAGGATGAAACCCAAACTAGTGTGGTGCACACTATTCCGCCTCTCATTATCCATCACCAACTAAACCGAAGTTGCCATGAGCTCCTCGGATGAAGATGACGACTACGTGCCGGAGGGTGCGCTTTGTGTGTGGCTGGCTCCACAGCGACAGGAAGCAGCCGATGGAATGCTTATACATGTGCATGTGTGTGTGGTGTGGTTTGGGTAGAGATCGATGAGCGTGACGACGCCTCGCATGGCAGCGCGATCGACGGCAACGCGGCCCCAGCCGCGAGCACCACGGCCGATCCGCGCGTCAGTAAGCTCTGGGACGACATGAACGCTAGCACGCGCGTGTCCGAGACGTCCTCCGCCAAGTCTGCCAAGGTGTGGAGCGTGTGCGGGGTTCTGTTGGTGGCTGTGTGTCCTGTTGGTGTGCTCACTCCCGGTCATCTGTGGTGTGCACTGTAGCTGCTAAGCTCGTTGCTGAGTGGCAAGCCACGCAAGCAAACAAAGAAGCGGAAGCTGCGGGAGTTCGAGATGACGGTGCTAAGCATCGACACTTCCAAGTCTCGCAAGGATATCGCAGGTGCGAGCTCGAAAGACGAGGTGAAAGAGGTCGTCAAGTTTGCAGGAATGGAGTACAGGTACACACGCGCTGGCTGGGGGGTTCATGCTGTGGTGTGGTGTCGTCCGAGATTCTGACTGTGGATGGATGTACGTATGCGGTGATTGCTCAGCGTTTCCAAGCGCGTTGCTCCTGCTGCAAAGAGCCAGAAGCTGGACCAAGTGTTGGCGTCTCTCGATGGCCCGAAGAAGGTCTCAACGATGGAGAAAACTTCCATCGACTGGGACAAGTTCAAGGAGAAGGAAGGCATCGAAGACGAGCTCACGCAGTACACCAAGGACGGATACATCGAGAAGCAAGAGTTCCTGCAGCGCCTGGATCTCAAGCGGTTCGAGATCGAAAAGTCGGAGCGTGACCGCGTCCGCAAGTTGCAACAGGCGGCTGCGCCTCAGTGAGCTGCTGGGATGTACAACGAAGTATTTACAGAAACAAAGGCCACAGGATGACTCATGCAAACCAGCGAGAGCGCATTCAACCGTTTGCCGTGTTCCACGAGCTGATCTAGTCCATCTCCATAGGAACAACGTCGGGAGCTGCTAAGCCGTCCTGGTGGGACGAGCCCTCGTCACCATTGTCATCATCACCGTTGCCTCTCTGGTCCTGTGAAGTAGACACAACATGATCCGTCAGAGGCGTGATCCATCAACCAGTTCAGAACTAGGGTGGTTGTGAGCGTACCTTGTCGTCGCGATAGAACTCGGCATCGTTCTGGCGCCGTCCATCGTTGTCTGTTCGGGAGTCTGGATCCGCCGCATCTTCGTCTTCCTCACGAAGCATCGCACTGGGTGGCATCTCGGTCATCTGGACACTAGGAGCTCCATCCAATGCCCGCAAGTGCTCGAAGATCTTGACCCTACGCAAAATTATAGAGGCTCGAGTCAGCTGTTACCCTTAGTAGAATGGCATCGCGCAGGGACGTACTTGTATTCTTCGAGGTACTCGCGCGAGTTCGCATTCTCAAGCTCCGGATCTGGCTCGAGATGCAGCTTGAACGATGGAGCATAGTACTCAAAGTAGTCGTTGTAAGGGATGTTGTTCGAAATGTCTTCGTCCAGCAGCACCGACGTCTCGTACGCCCATGCACGTGACACATTTCGAATCGTGTACCCGCCGCCTCCGAGCACGAGCGTCGGCAGACCGAAGCTCTTGACGTAGCGAACACATTCACCGTGGCCCCGCGTGGTGACATTGAAGCAGCCAAGACGGTCACCCGTCAGCGAGTCTGCACCACACTGAAGCACCACAGCGGCAGGAGCGAACGTCTCCATGACCTTGGCGATGACTGGCTTGAAGACGCTCTCATAACTCTCGTCCGTCATACCACTCAACAGCGGGAAGTTAACTGAGTAGTACTTGCCGTTCTTGGCGCCAATGTCCTTGATGTCTCCGGTTCCTGGGAAGAAGTCACCGTACTTGTGGAACGAGACGGTCATCACGCGGTCAGTGACGTAAAAGGCTTCCTCCACACCATCGCCGTGGTGCACGTCGATATCAATATACAGCACACGCGGGTGATACCTGTCGTAAAAGCACACAGCGCGTGAGCACAGACAAGCAAGTATCAATCGTGGTAGTCAGCAAACCTACTTGAGAAGCTCGAGGATGCCGAGGACGATGTCGTTGACGTAACAGAAGCCCGAGCCTTCCGACTTCTTGGCGTGGTGGAGACCTCCAGCCCAGTTGATAGCGATGTCACAAAGTCCGTGGTTCAGACGAACAGCGGCGTCTACAATTAAAGCATCAGTTCAGAGTCAGATGGGAAAAGACCGTGGTGGGACGTAGATCAGTGGCGTACCAAGTGTGCCTCCTGAGTAGATACGGCAGAAGTCGAAGATGCCGTCGAACACAGGACAATCGGTCAGCTCACCCAGATTGACTGCATTGCACAGAGACTCTGTCAGCAACAGCACATATGCCATTTGGGGAAGGCTGTCTTCCCACGCACACTTTTGGAGATCGACGCCGAGGTCTTTCTGGTTCACAGGGTTCACGCGCTGAAGAAAGTCGACGTACTCGGCCGAGTGGAAGGCCTTGATCTCCTCTGCTGAGGCCCAGTGTGGTTCCTACGACCACCATATCGCATTGTTAGGTCCCAAACGCTGCTAGAGTGAGTGGATTCGTGCCAGGGTATACGCACAAACACGTCCATCTTGCGGTAGAGATCGTAGTTCACGACGAGCTGGTGGGCCAACTTGAGGCGGTGCGGCTTCATCGGGTGGCCTGGGCCGTAGTAGAAGTGGCCCTCATCAGCTACAGATATTTCCCAATCGCATCAGTCAGTACGAGGCTCAGCAGCATCCGCATTAGGCCGCCGGCTCATCTTCGTCTTGAAAGAGAAGCCGAGGGCGAGCGCTCTTCGTCTCTGGAGCTACGGCCACCACACACAGCCCGTACGTACGGTGGTAGAAGTAGGACACGCGCTTTTTGGTCGCGCCCAGGTTCGCCATCTCTCTATCACGTCCTCACAGCGGCAGCCACACACACGCAGAGAGCTTCACACGCGAGGAGCTCCTCGCCTTCGCGCTCTGCGTCTTCGTAGTCGTCCAGTTTTTCAGAGGTATCGGTACTGTTTACCCTCTATTATCAGGTACTCCGCACGTACACGTAGTATCTATTAGTAGAGGTAGTGGAGTACCACCACGGTGGTCGCCACATGTGCGGCACCGCACGCCCAATTGAGCTCCTCATTGCGATCCATTCGCCACCATGCGCGCCTCCGTTGCCTCGTCCTGTGCACGCCGCGCTGCGCTCGTCGCGCGCCACAGCGGAAAATCTATCCAGGCAACTCCTCGCGCTGTTCGCACGGCGCTTTTCAGCAGCGGGGCGTCGTCCAATGCACCGAAGTCGTCGCTCCACCCGGCCGTCGCGGCGGCTGTGGGTGGTGGCGCGGCGGCCGCTGTGCTGGCCGCGTACAACGGCGTGGTGCCCCACGACTGGCTGATCAAGCAGCTCTCGGAGCCGGTAATCATGCCCATTGTGCGCATGTTCGACCCGGAGACGGCCCACGTGATCGCTGTCAAGTCGACGGCTCTTGGGCTCGCGCCACGGGTGCGTGGAGCTGCTCATTCGTTTTACACTCCGTTTGCTCAGACTGGTCACTGATGCTGGCGTATTCTACAGGACGAGATGACGGATCCAGAGATCTTGCGAGTCCGCGCGTTTGGCCGCGAGTTCCCGAACCCGTTGGGCATGGCTGCTGGCTTTGACAAGGACGCCGAGGCCATGGAAGGCCTGCTGGATATGGGCTTCGGCTTCGTGGAGATTGGCAGCGTGACGCCCAAGCCACAGGTGTGCATTCGTCTCTAGCACGTTTCATTTGCGTGGAGTAATGCTCACGATACTGTTGTACAGCCAGGAAATCCAAAGCCTCGCGTGTTCCGTCTGACAGAAGACAACGGCGTCATCAACCGCTACGGCTTCAACAGCAAGGGGCTCGAGAGTGCCGCCCAGCGACTCGGAGCCTACGTGGCCACGCGTGAAACAACCGCTGCGTGGCACCGCTCGGGTGTGCTTGGTGTGAACTTGGGCAAGAACAAGCTCACGGAGGATGCCGCGGCCGACTACATCGAAGGCGTGCTCACGCTCGGAAAGTACGCTGACTACCTGGTGGTCAACGTGTCGTCGCCCAACACGCCGGGCCTGCGCTCTCTGCAAGGCAAGCAGCAGCTGTACGATCTTGTGAGCCGCGTGCTCAAGGCCCGTGGCGAGGTGGAGGTTCAGGAAGGACGCAAGATCCCGCTACTGGTCAAGATCGCGCCGGATCTCACGGGCGACGACAAGAAGGATATTGCTGACGTGGCATTGGAGCTCAAGCTGGACGGTCTCATTGTGTCCAACACCACGTTGAGCCGCCCAGAAACGCTCAAGAGGTAGGACTTTCACGCAGTCACGACGAGGTTGTTCAGGTCACTGATTATTTGCGTATGTTTGACTGATAGCGAGCACAAGGGAGAGACTGGCGGCCTGAGCGGTGCGCCAGTGCGTGAGCTGTCGACGCAGGTCCTGTACGATATGTACGAGCTCACAGAAGGCCGTATCCCTTTGATTGGCGTGGGTGGCGTGTCGTCGGGCAAGGACGCTTACGACAAGATCAAGGCCGGCGCCACACTTGTGCAGATGTACTCGTGTCTGGTTTTCGATGGACCGCTCGCGGTCCCACGCGCCAAGAAGGAATTGGTGGAGCTGCTGCAGAAGGACGGATACTCTAGTGTGACCGAAGCGATTGGTGCGGCTCACAAGAAGTAATCACACCAGTGGTGTGCATGAACAAATACCAATCCAAATACGCATCAACCTACTTATGGTAGCAACGTCAGATCCATTCGTCTCCGCGACGGCTCTGTTAGTCGATCTCGATCGCCTTCAGCGTTGAGCACATCTCACACGCGGGGTCGCTTGCATCGTTCACGTACGTACACGCATTGCATACCCACACGCGAGCCGTTGGTGCGGCAGACGGTGCAGCAGGTCGTCGCGTCACAAAGACAGAGTCTTGGAAGCCGACTTCGCGTTCGTTACCTTCGTCTGCAAGAGCAAGGTCTTCGACGACATCTTCCGATAGACGCATAAAGACCGCATCGCCTGCTTTGATGCTGCACAAGCCAAGACGTTAGATACACTGTCACCCCGCTCACTGAGCAAACATCATATACAAGACGTACCCGCACTCTCGCAGCTTGCGGTTGTCAAGAAGCACGTCCCCGCGGAAGTAGAGCTTCTGTCGGATTGGATACAAGTCGGTTTCTTCAAAAATCTTCGTCTTAAGCACGTACACCGTGTCATCCGCATTTGCTGCAATTGGCCACGTCGATCCTGATCCGGTCTTGATGCGCTTCGACCGTCTCCGACCTGAGCTCGACTCGTCCGCAAGTGTCACCGATGTCGGGACGGGCTGGTCGTCGGCTAGAAGCTGGACGTGCACGATGCGATTCTCAAAGTTATGTAGCGCGTCTTGGTAGGCCTTCTCACTCGAATCCTCACACTCCTGACAAGTGGCACTTCTACCATCCAGCGCATCGTAGCTGTCCGATGGTATGCCCAACCCGTTCGAAAGAGCCTGACCAAGCGCAGATAAGCTGCACGACTTCCACATCATTTGACCCGTGGTGAGAAGTTCACCATAGTAGTATCGACTCTCGGGCATGCCGTACAGCTCACCGAGGTGGAGCATTTCGTCTGGATACACAAACTCAACGTCGATGTCGGAGAACGGAACGGACTTTCCTTTGATCACTTGCACCAGCGTTCGCGGTAGAAGTAACTTGCCGTGGTTGCACGTGAGCTCATCACAACCCAACGCGTCGGGGCTTGGTCGGTCAACGTCTCGAATGTAGGAACGCCATGATCGCATCCACGATGCACTTACCATGAACATGGTCGTTTTCCGCTTCGATGAGGTAGTGTTTTGCGGCACGAATATCTCTGTCAGCAAAAACGACCCACTTTGTGATTGGTTCCGTCGTCGGTACAATCGGCCAAGTGATCCGTGGCTGAGCACCTGATCTCGCTCGTTGCGCTGCTTCTGTGAGTCTTCATCAGTCGCAGCACGATCAACGACGCACATTGGGCACGGCTCCTCAGCAGCCGTGTCTTCAAAGACGCGAGCAACAGGGAATTTCTCACTGAAATGTAGCCACGTGTCCATCGGAACCACCTTGTACTTCCGCTTGTCGAGAATCACGTTTCCATGAGGACAGGAAATGTCTTCGTTCAGCATGGCCTGCCAGTGCGTGTTCGAGGAATCCGCGTCTGATGCGAAGTGCGACTGAAGAACGTTACTCGACGTCTTCGGGTTGACTTTGCTCGCTCGCTGGAGATTCTTCTGGCTTTGAGTCAAATAAGATTTGTAGTTCGACATCCAAGCGCGGCTCATCAGATAGTTTGGCGACTGACCCGGTACCACGATTGCTCTGAGTAGCTCCAACTCTGTGCTAACCTCAGATAACTGGTTGGCGTCTTCTAGCAGCTTCTCCTTGAACGTAGACGAGCACACCTTACATCGAAATGTATCCGCCGCGAACACTGGTAACCGCGCCATAGCAGCGGTACGAAGAACCTGGCCGTCGAAAGCGAGGCCACACGTCTGCTGTAGATACTCGAACAGTTGAGGAGAGATGCGCTTCAAGTGCCGGACGTTTTCGGGTGAGAATCGAACGACGAGTTTGTGGTTTCGTTCTTGTGTGCAGCTGTGGGGGCAACAGTGCCGCGCGATATCCATCGGTCGTGAGAACGGCACTCCATCTGCACTTCCGACTGAAGATTCTGAAATGACTTCCTCGTGCTTCCCTTCTGTGTTGATCTCCACAACGTCACTGTTGTCTTCTTGGTCTTGAGTCTCCTCGGAATCAGTACCATCAGTCTTCGTCTCCTCGACGTCGATAGGACTTTCTGCTGTGGCAGCTGCACGAGTCGATTTCACCGGTTGTGTATACTCCTCTCCTGATACCCACGACGCCAACCACTGTGAGTCTACCCAGTAGTAATCGTCAGAGTCGCAGGCTGCATGTGGGCGGTTCTTCTCGAAGAACGTCTTGTAAGCTTCCGTACGTTCCTTCACTCGAGATTCGAGCTGCGCAGCGCGTGCGCGATATTCGACGACTTCTTGGTGGAAGTCGCCGTTCCATACGTTGACCTCATCGAGACACAAGTCGCTCGGCTTGACGGCAGACAATTCAAGCGCCGAGGAATCCACTCGAGTGTACATGAGCATGTACGCATCTCGTGACCGGATCACTTTGCCCTGGTGCTCTTGTGCGCCTTCCGTATCCACGACCGCAGTCATGCTGGTGACAATGTTGTCGTCAAACTCGAACCAGTCTCCGACATCTCCGCTCCCATTTGTACTCGGATGCGCCACAGATGCTGTGTAGTGGCCGACGTTGGCACTCTTCCCTCTGTGATTCAGGTAGCCGCTCAGACGGTAGATAGCGTCGGGTCCTACGTTAAAGGCGCCTGCGTTGCCACAGCGTCGAAGTATTTCGGTCATGTTGATGGTCTCACTGACTTCGATCACATCCTACCATGGCGCAGCACAGTCAGCAAGCCCATACCACAACACGCAGGCATGTAGCTTGATGAACGCACCATTAGCTTCTTTTTTCGCCCGGCCTGCGCATCATACACGAAGCGCATCAGCTGCAACGTGAGCACTGGCGGCAGCTTGTCCGCGTCGACGTCGATGTAGCGCTCTGCATTTTCCTTTGACTCGCAGTGATCACAAAAATACTTGTTGTCGCCGTCCAGCAGCTCGGGTGCCAAGTACGACTCGATGCACCGCTCAACTGTCTTGTGGCTCTTGATGTTTAGAGACTGCACACACGTGGCCACAGCTCGTCAGTACAGACTTGGGGAAACTCTCACAAGATAATGACCCTCACAATCTCATAGTAGGATGAAGGCCGCGATGACTTGTGGTTGCACCGCAGACACTTGGTCACGTAATGCATTTGGCCTTGAAACACCCGATCCACCAGTTCCGTGTGCTCGGCAACGCGAGAGTGAGTGAAAATACCACGCAAATGCGCGAGCAGTAGCTTGCTGAACTCCTACACACCAGCGACAACGCCTTCGTTCAGTACCAAGCCATAAGCCCAGCTCTGGCCGTGACTCACCTGAGCATCCTGCTGCATCACACTGTTCAGCGACAGCGTCGAGGCAAACTCCTGGGGGTCGTAAACGCACTTGCGGCCCAATTGCATGGCTGCAAACAGTCGCTGGAGCGCTCGCATCTGCATGATCTGCTGCTCGCTCACGTCGTTCTCCTTTGGCTCCCACTCGTACACCGCCTTGCGGAACGGCAAGTTCACAAACAGAACCTGGAGCATGCTGTTCAAGTAGCACGTCGCGCCCAAGTTGCGCAGCCCTACGGGCGCGAGCCGTGCATTCACGTCCACGACCGTTACGCCCGGCACAAACTCCTCCGCGCCCGCTGATGGATACGGACCGCGCATGAGCTCGCGCGGGTCGTCGCCCAGCAACCGCTGCACGAGCTTCTTGCTCTGCCAGATCCCCTGTCACCCACACAAACACATCCACTCGTCTCGATCAGCCGCTCCACGCACACGCAGCTACATCTACTCGTCTCACCTTGTGGTACTCGCCGAGCCCGTAGAGACAGTTGGGGTTGTGCTCGCAGTTCTTGACCATGAGCGTAGCGGGCGAACTGCTGCCGGCCTTGCTCTTCTTGCGCTGCTGCTGGTGGTCGCTCAGCCGGCACGGACGCATGAGCAGACAGTACGGGTCTGCAATGCGCGGGTCCGCGTCTCCATCCTGCGGCGAGGGCGCCAGCGACGCGCGCTTCCGCTTGGGCGTAGCCTTCCCCATCACCAGCTCCGCAGTGTGTCGCTCTTATCGGAGTGTTCTCCTCCCCCTCAGCAAGTTGCCGCGACCGAAACGGGTCGGGTTGGCGGGTCTGAACACTCACTCTATATGGGTGGGTTTTTGTATTCACAGCCCACGGGTTTCCACCAGACTCACTACTGTAGGGACTCTCATTAGTGGACCTTGATGGAGCTCTTCAAGATACGGGACATGGCTTCAGGCAAACGGGATACGGATGGGAGCACGAGCGGCGTGGAGAGCAACGCGTTCGACCTGCTCCACGCGAAACCACAGCAAGTCTATGAAGAAATCGGCTAAGCTGTTGCGAGCGGTCTCGATGGTGTCCGGCGCGAGCTGCTTGGACCGAGCGGCGGTCTCGTACCCTGCTGCACGATTCATCATCTGGATCAGCCGCATGGGAGTGTGGCCTGTGCGCTGCAGCATGAGATCGACGGGCAAGACCTGCTTCGTGGAGCTGATCTTCATTACGCAGCGTTCGCCGTAACAGCCGTTGCTCGGTGCTTTCTCGAACGTGATCCTGGTTGCCACACAGTGACATCACCACAGGTGAAAACCACGCTGGGTAGTCGACGAAGACATGCGACCTCGCACCATCCGTCGGCGCTGTCTGCGAGCTTTGGAGGCGGAGCGTCGAAGCGTTGCTCCACTGTCTTCCACATGATCACGACACGCGTGCCATCCTCCACACGCTGACATAGTTCATGGATGAAGTGGTCGGAGGGGAGTCCACCGGGAGGGCTTTTCACGCGGGTCGACTTCAAGCGGATGCAATCGGTCAGCATCTCTGGTGCCTACAGTATCGAACGCAATGGACAGAATCAATGACCATCTTATGGAGTGTCGTTAGTTGCATGGCAAGTGCTTCGTACGTCCACGAATACTGACGCCGCAGTGTTCGTGACGACATTCTCGCGTCGGAGGTACCTCCACACAGCGTCTGCTATATCCAAGTAGAGGCCGTTGAAGCTGCGGCACGTGACCACTTCCACACGCATTGGCTGATCGGGTATCGAGCGGTAGTCGCAGCGGCTGTAGCGCGCGTCGTTCACCATGTCCACCAAGCCGCTGTTAATTGACCAGCTCGAAATCTGGCGGAGTAGTGTCTCCATGATCTTGTGTGCATTGTATTGACGGCGGCTCGGATGTGAACCGAGGATGTTCAGCTTCCACTCGCTCTCCTCGGATGACAGCAACTCCCGCGTGCACGGATTGACCCGCTTTGTCAGCATTAGCAGGCCTGTCGCTGCCATCTTGCACTCGGCCACTGCGCTGCGTAGCTTTTCGTTCTCGCGGACGGCTTCCAGTCGTTGCTCCGACTGGCTGATTGCCAGCTTCTTCCACTGGCCCCCACTGCTAACATATTCGCGGCGCTTGCGCTGCAGTCGCGTGAGCACCATCTGGAGGTCTTCCACGTCCTCCTTAAGCCCCGCGATCTCTTCCTTCGCGGTCTTTGCCGCCGCCATTTTGCTTCCTGTGCACACCACAGTGATGATTCGTTTCTCCCATCCAGCACGCAGGGTGAACAAATAATCCACTCAAATTTGTCGACGATTACGTGGAAAATCGAAGAGCTGCACAGTTCCCACTAGGTTCTCAGAAAGCTCCGCACTAAGCGCCCTGTTTGGATAGATGGATGGCACAGTTTGGAGCCAAGCATAAGCATTTCAGCTTCAGTTGAATGACAGCGACTGGCTCCCTCGCTGGTGTTGACGAGATGCTACGCCCTCGATCTGCTTCGCATGGCGCCACAGAGTCTCAATGAGAAACTCGGCAAAAACGCGTCGAGCCCGCTCCACTGTGTGTCCCCAAGGCATTTCGGTATCCGTCGAGACGTG
>JAADVE010000131.1:0-31421 GCA_023334595.1 Pythium utonaiense | reverse complement strand
GTACCGTAGTGAGCGCACATGGCTGCGGAGTACTGTTCGGACCACGACGGAAAGCAGCCACCGCCTCATCGCCAGATGCAGCACTGCTGCGCGTGACGCGTTGGGGTTGAGCTGGTGAGCTGCTCACTGTCCGCTGATTACGATAGTTACGACTGGGTACACTAGGTTGCAGTCGCGTGGGGTCGCGCGCGTTGCAGTTCCTGGCTGTGCCCCACCATATGGTGTGGCCAAAATTACGAAACACTCTAAAACAGTGTAAATGAGCAATATCCCTGATATATAACGCATAAAAGTACTTAAATAGCGTCACTTGAACATCCACAATCTCTGTCTCGTGCTGCGGTATACCTCTGAGAATGAATACACCTGTTGGGATACCATGCGGCTATCGATCCCCCTCGCTAGTCTACTGAGAGTAGATGACTGAACTGGTATAGCACCCCACGACAAACAGTGGAGAGGGCGGTAGTTAATCCAAATCCAGTGGATGATCTGGCTTTCCACGGGTACCTGTGAGACATGATACATGTCAGTCAACGTAGCTCTTCACGAAGACACGGCTCAGGGAGTCAGTCGGATGGTGTCCCTCAAGCTGAATTCTTTTTTCTTGCTCGCTCTCTCTCTCTCTCGCTGTTCCTGTCCGTTGGTGTAGAGTGCAAGCGTCTGATTGTGCTGCGGGTGCAGGCCCAGTACACGGAGATGGACCGCCATCCTCCAGAGGGAAGCTGGTGCGCCTTCCTCGTCCTCTGGGTCCCCACGGTCTCCGCTTCACTCGCCAACCCACCTTACCAAGGACACTGCATCGCTTTGCCGTGGCTCTGGTATCGTACAGTTCACTACAGAACTCTCTCTCTCCTCCCCACCAACCTTCTCAACGATGAAGCTCGCCACCATCGTCTTCGCTGCGGCTGCGGTCTCAGCTGCGTACGCGGACGACGCACCAGCGACCGTCAAGCCCGGTGAGGCTGCGACGAATGCCCCTACGAGCGCTGTGCCAGCCTCGACCACGAAGAAGCCAAGCAGCGGCAGCGGCAGCGGTGCCACGTCGGCCCCTGCTCCAGCAGGAGCGTCACCGCTGGATGGTCTCAAGGCCAAGACCTACAGCGGCGACGACTACCACATGCCCTACGTGCGCGTCGTGCAGGCTCGTGTGCAGGCCGACAAGCCTGACCTCGTCAAGGGTCGCTTCGTGTCCAAGTTCGGAAACGGTGACCTCACCAAGGGCTACATGTCGGCCATGGACACGGTCAACATGGCCAGTGTCGAGGGTGCTCTCATGTTCGTCCAGGCCGAAGGTATCAACGTCAACGGGCGATCGGAGTTGAACCGTTGCAAGCGCAAGAACGACATGAACTACATTGTGCTGTACGAGATCCTGATCGCGCAGACCAACGAGACCATCGCCCAATACTCGGACAACTGGAACGTGCCCGAGTACGGCCCGATGATCCCGATGGATGGTGGCATGTGTACGCCAACGTCGGGCACCACCTACCCGGCGGAGTGTCTGATGTTCAACGGAACGGACGGCTTCCCTAACATTGGTCCGTTCGTCGGCGCTGGTCTCAAGAACAACGACGTGCGCGCGCCTTACCCAAACACCTTCTGGTTCTCCTTCCCTCACACGTGCCCGCTGAAGGTATGGGGCGAGAAGGCTGATGCCAACAATGCCTGCCGTGCCTCGACCCGCAAGGGTTTGTGTGACATTGGCAAGGCCCCTGACGGAGTCGAGTGTACGTTTGCGTACGACATTCTGGGCTGGGTGCCGATCGACGACGTTGTGGGTATCTCGAGCCTGAAGGACGACTCTGGCAAGCTGTACGGCAACTTCACGCAGTGGTGTGAAGCCAGCAAGGACCACATTGAGTTCGCTGGATCCACCACCACGGGTGAGATGGACAAGGGTCTGGACTTCTGGAAGGACCCGCTCGACTCCAAGGCCAACGGCAAGCGTGCTGACAAGGTTATCGAAATCTACCAGCAGCTGCTGACAAAGGAGTTCACGTCCACGCAGATTTCCGGTGATGATCTCAAGAACTTCAAGGAGCTGCCAGACCCGGCCAAGCTTGCTGAGGTTAACCCGCCGTGCTACAAGACTGTGCCAAAGTGTAACACCGGCTTTGGTTGCAAGCGCTCGAGCTTCTCGCAGATCTGTCTGGAGTGCAAGTCGGCGTCGCCAGAGTGCAAGACCGATCCATCGTTCAAGTTCCCAACGCTGAAGAAGGCGGAGACCAAGAAGAAGGACGTCGACCTCTCGTCGGGCTCCAAGCTGGACGGCAAGCTGGGCGCGACGGGCAGCGTGGTAAGCAGCAAGTCAGCGACGTCGAACTCAACCAGCAGCAAGCCCGCGACCACGACGGGCGCGGCCATGTCACTGTCGGTCGGCGTCTTCGCCACGCTCGCAGTCTCGGTGGCCACGGTGCTCGCGCTGTAACCGGGCACCCACCCAAGTGAACATAGTGAATGGAGAGGGCCGTTATGAGGGCTCGTCGCCGGTATTGATACGAGCTGCTGTGCTGAAGTACACTGTAGAGTTTTTGACATGCACCGTTGGCTTCGAGTTGTACTCCCAAGTGAATCACTACTGTATCATCATTGCAGCCTCGCAACGCCGCGACTCGTTGCATTGCGAGTGCTTCTGTGGATGCATTGCATGCAGCGTACAGTACAACCGACGCGGAGGCGTTTGCTGTTCGCTGCCTACTGTATGGTGTACTGTATGGTGTACTGTGGCACTGTGCTGTGCATTGTGGAGAGGGAGCTTCTGACGTCAGGGCCTCGTGGCGGAGGGCCAGTTCGTGTTGCACTGCGCAAGCAGCACGCTGCATAATTAATATTCTCTGTCTACTAATCCGTGGAAAACTCTCTCTTGGTTGATGTGTAAGTCCTTGAAACCTTTGATATTCGATATATAGTGTTCAGCGGATACATCCTCATGGTCTTTTCCACTGTTTAGCAGCCAACCATGGTGGTCAGGGGTGTGGGTTCAAGTGCCACTGTTACCTGCAACAATTGATACTGGCATCACTAGGGGTCCTCTGCTCGAGTAATCAACCCACTGAATCGTGTTCATAAACGCGCCACAACACGGCAAACTCAGTCATCTGCCGTCGCCAGCTGGATCCACACATTACCATACATCAGTGCATTTCGTCCCATTCACCTGTGAAAACCAATGTCTCATCGCCTGGCCCTCTCCAGCCTGGCCTGGCTCTGCACCCAATACCCAATTGATCCGTCCAGCGGAGAGCTCGTCTCCGCGGCGGGTTCGGGAACGTTCGGGCTGGTGGAGCACTCCCTCCGCACTCTCCGCTCCGCTCCGCTCCCCCCTTCCTCCGCTCGGCCGGCTCATTCCCCATTTTGCTGACGGCCTCTTCCCCGCGCACCCGAATCATGAAGCTCTCGCTCGTCGTGCTGGCTGCGGCCGCCGCGCTCTCGGCTGTGTACGCGGACGACGCGCCAGCCACTGTCAAGCCGAACGACAGCAGCACGCCTGCGCCGGAGACGACGGCTCCTGCGCCAACGGACAAGGCCACTGAGAAGCCGACCGAGAAGCCCACGGAGAAGCCGACCGACACGACGACGACGAAGCCGGACGCGACCACCAAGGCGCCGTCGAGCTCCACGGACGCGAGCGCGACGCCTGCCCCTACCACGAAGAAGACGAGCAGCGGCCCGGCCCCAGCCTCGGGTCCTTCCCCGCTCGATGACCTCAAGGCCACCACCTACACTGGTGAATACCACATGCCGTACGTGCGTGTTGTCCAGGCGCGTGTGCAGTCGGACAAGCCGGAGCTGGTTGAGGGCCGCTTTGTGTCCAAGTTCGGAAACGGTGACCTGAAGAAGGGCTACCAGTCGGGCATGGACACGGTCAACACGGCGTCCGTCGAGGGTGCTCTGATGTACGTCCAGGCCGAGGGTATTAACGTGGTTGGCCGTGCGGCCGAGGAGCGATGCAAGCGCAAGAACGGCATGACCTACATCGTGCTGTACGAGATCCTGATCGCGCAGACCAACGAGACCATTGCGCAGTTCTCGGACGACTGGAACGTGCCAGAGTACGGCCCGATGATCCCTATGGACAACGGCCGCTGCACGCCTCTCGAGGGCGACTCCGTCTTCCCTAAGCAGTGCTACATGTTCAACGGTGTGGATGGATACCCAAACCTCGGTCCATTCGTCGGCGGTGGACTCAAGAACGATGATATCCGTGCGCCGTACCCGAACACGTTCTGGTTCTCGTTCGCGCACACGTGTCCGCTTAAGATCTGGGGTGAGAAGGCCGACGCCAACAACGCTTGCCGCGCCTCGAGCCGCAAGGGTCTGTGTGACATCGGCAAGGCTCCAGACGGCGTGACCTGCACGTACGCCTACGATATCCTGGGCTGGGTGCCGATTGATGATGTCGTGGGCATCACGAGCCTCAAGGACGAGTCGGGCAAGCTGTACGGCAACTTCACCCAGTGGTGCGAGGCCGACAAGGACCACATCGAGTTCTCTGGTTCGGTCAGCCAGGGCACCATGGACAAGGGCCTGGACTTCTGGAAGGACCCATTGAACTCGACGGCCAACGGCGAGCGTGCCAACAAGGTGATTGATATTTACCAGCAGATGCTGACCAAGGAATTCGAGTCGACCATGGTGAGCTCCGACGACCTGGCCAACTTCAAGGCGCTGCCAGACCCAGCCGAGCTCGCCAAGATCAACCCTCCGTGCTACAAGACCGTGCCAAAGTGTAACACTGGCTTTGGCTGCAAGCGTTCCAGCTTCTCGCAGGTGTGCATTGAGTGCAAGACCGCGTCCCCAGACTGCAAGACCGACTCGTCGTTCAAGTTCCCAACGCTGGCGAAGGCGCCAACCACGCAGAAGGACCTCGTCTCGGACCTGGGCGGCAAGAACGGTGCGACGGGCAGCGTGAACAAGAAGACCAACGGCACGACGCCAGCGGCTTCCGCCGCGACGTCCGTATCGGCGGTCGGTGCGTTCGCCACGCTCGCCGTCTCGGCAGCCGCCGTCGTGCTTGCCCTTTAGATTGAAAGACTGCTGTGCCGTGGCTCGAGCTCACGTACTTGTAGCGTCGCTAGTGGCGGTGGCTTTCGTTCGCTCCATGATTTGAATCCCAACTTTTTGACTTTCGCTTTGAATGAAAATAAAACGGAGCTAAAAGCACGCATCATTATTTTTGTTGGTGGTGTTGGCAGAACTCGACCTACTGATTTAGTGGAGTACCGGAAGAATGATGAAGTAGCCAACAAAACCAACATGCGACTGGATATGAGGGGCAACATGGGCGTCGCGGCGACGTCTCTCTACGTTCAGGGATGGAAGAAGCTCGGAAAGAGGCACTCTGCAGCTACGCCAGTCCGCACGAAAGCCGCCTGACGCGTTTTGGCGCCAGTGCGTGTCGTCCCCGCGCTTCCAGACCGAACAATCCCACCTCCCACGCCGCCGACCGCGGTTGTTTTGGCGTCACACGAGCTCTTGACGGCGACTACTACGATCGCTGTGGTCTTCATGCAACGCCCTGCGTTATTGCTGCTGTGGCGGCCGCTGTGGTGACTCAAGGCGGGTGCGGTCGTGGCTATATAAAGCGTCGTCCCGTCGCCCCAACCGCCGAGCCCTCCTTCCAACGACCGTGTAACGTGACGGCCAGTGCCCACACGCACGTCGCGACTTCCACACCCATGCCCAACCAGCTGAAGCGGACGCCAAGTGCCCTCGGCCCGGCGGTGGCGCTTGTACTCGCCGGAGCGGTGGGGCTGCGCGGGCCACAGGCGCCAGCGCTCGCACCCTTCGATGACGACGACCAGGTGCTTCAGAACGCCGCGTTTGGACTCACGGACGTAGCGCGCAAGAAGCCCAAGCAGTCCCAGAGCTGGTCAAAGAGGATCTTCAGTGGGAGAGTAGCGCCTTCGCCCGCCCAACCACGCCGCAAGACGCCATCACTCAAGAACGACACCACCAGCACTCTTCTCGACCAGTGGCTGCACCGCCTACGGTTTGTCGATGCGGTGGTGACGATGATGCTCGTGCCGCTACGTGTTGGCTTCTTCTTCGACCCGTACCAGTCGCATCAGACCCGCCACGTGTGGACGGCTGCGTTGACAGCCTTCACGGTCCTCGATACCCTCTCAGCACTCATTCAGCTGGGGCCGCAGATTGCTAAACGCATCTCCAAGTCCACGTTGTCGCACTCATCACGACGGGGAAGTAACGAAGCTCAGACGGTGGTGTCCGACATCACCACTTTCCGTCTGGCGTCGCGTATGCAGTCCAAGATCATGCCTGAGGGGGTCTCCATGAAGCGAGTCACAGCTCCGGATGATCGAGATATGATGCACAGTGGAGGAGGCTCAGCGCACAGCCAATTGCGATCAGCTGCCCCCACCGCCATTCGTCGACGCAAGGCTTCTCGACGAGAAGCCCGTGGGCGCGCGTTCCTGAAAGTGTTGGTGCTCATGCCATGGGAGCTTTTGATGTGTGCGGTGGGTGAGTACAATCTTTCGCATATCGGGGGGCTCTTCCGGTTCATTATGGCATTATACATGCTGCCCGAGCTATTCTCCAAGGGTGTTTTGAAGCAGTTCCGATCCTCAGCGTTCGTGCGCAGCCTTGCATTCAGTACGGTTACGCTTGTCTTCCATGGCACGTGGATCGGATTGTATCTGTGCCACCTATCTGGGGCGGGATACATGTTCTTAGCCCACGTCGAGTGCGGCATCGACTTCACGGCATGCCCCAAGTCACCGTTACCAGGATGCTGGGTACTCAAGGATGATCTGGAGCGAGGAACTATGTGGCGGCAGTACGTCAGGACGATGTATTGGGCATCGAAAACGGTGACGACTCTCGGCCAGGGTGACCTCGTCCCAGCGACGATGATGGAGACGAACTATTGTATCATTGTGCAGTTCATCAGTGGGCTGTGGGCTACTTGTTTCCTGTCGACAACTGGCTTTGCGTTCAGCCGTCGCGATGCAAACATGCAGGAAAGCACATCGACCCGTTTTGAACAATCACGACAGGTACGCTTCGCGATCGTCTTTGTTGGACGGATACCAATACTGACTTGCTGTGAAGTTCGTGCTTGCTAGACAGTTGTCAAAGGCTATGATGGAGAATGTGACATCTTACTTTCGGTATATGCAACGTACACGGCGTGGCATTGACGAGGCAAACGTGCTCGCAGGGCTACCAAACCGGTATCGCACACAATGCTCACACCAAATCAAGCAAAACTTCGTCAAGCGCGTACGACAGTTTAGTACACCTGTGCGTCTTTCCTCCGCACGAACTCACCGTCGTTATGCCTGTCTATAGATTCCTTTTTTCCGAAACCAAGAAGGAGGTTTCTTACGTGCGATTCTGAGTGCTCTCCAAGAAGATTTCTTCTCGACTGACCAAGTGATCGTCGATTTCGATGATGTCGAAGAGCTCTTCATTGTCCAAGCTGGTGAAGTTCGTGTCGCTAATGCAGAGGGTGTCATCGTGCGGAGACTTCTGATGGGAAACTTCTACGCCGACTACGCCCTCATGAGAGTCAATAAAGCAACGCATCGGCTAGTCGCGGAAAGTCCGAGTGAAATATGGTGGCTTCCTCGGCGTGTGTTCGATGAGATCGCGTTGACATTCTTTCCAGCCGGGAAACGTGGGTTATTGCTGGGACGCCGGTCGTCCAATCTTCGCGATGGCGATCAGGCATCAAGTTCGCATGATGTCAAAGATCTTGCTCTACGCAAATTCATGGATAAAGTCGACAGAGATACCGCCAAGTCGGTGCAGTCTGTTGCTGCTTGGCGATTCCCCTCGTCCCGGTTTCGGTCTCGTTGGCGAACAGCGCACTGCGCGTGTCTTCTCTTCGTTGCAATCGAGGTACCCATCCACGTTGCGTTCAATCGCAGCTTCAGCGTGTTATCGATGGATTTCGAAGGGAATCTTGTTCTCCAGTATGTTGGGTTTGGTATCGGTCTCATCATTGAGATTTTCTTCTATTTAAGTTGGTATCTTCAAGCCTACATCTTCGTGCGACGATCAAGTGATGGTGAAGATACGGGCGAGGGAGCTTCCCCCAGTGACAACCAACTTCATGCTCACGACTTGATCATTGAGAGAAAGCAGATTTTTCGACACTACCTCGAGAACGATGACCTTCTCTCCGACTGCATCGCGAATCTGCCCATCTCGCTCCTCTGGGACTTTTACCCGAAGTCGTCGATTGCGTCCCATACCGTGATGTGGTTACGCTTCTTTCGCCTTCTGCGGCTCCTTCGGCTCCGATATTTTCATCACGATATGAAGATCGTTATGACAGAGCGAAACTTCAGCCCGCCAACTCAGCTCTTGGTTTTCAACACTATCGCCTGCGTCGTACTTGCGAACTTGGCCGGATCGATTTTCTTCCTGGTCGCAGACTTCACGCATGTGTCAAGTGGAATGTCCACCTTTGTCGCAGTTCTCGACCACCCCCCAGTATCTTCCTCCATGTGTCTCACTCATGCAAGCATAGCAGGCAACTGCACGTGGTTCATGTACGATTACAGTCAGTTCGGGATGGACCTGTCGTATCTCCGCTCGATGCATTGGAGTCTCGTGCTCCTCTCGACTGTCGGCTACGGTGATATCCTCTCATTCTCGGACGCCGAATGCTTCATAGGGTTTTGGTGGATTTTTGCTGGTGCTGTCATCTGCTATTTCACTGCGTCGGCAACATCCAGCGTCATCTCACACTGGCGTGTGCTCCGCGTTGTCAAGAGCGAGAAACTCGAAGAAATCAATCGCACGCTGATGAGCTTTAGGTCACTCTCACCAGCTACGATCGCCATGATACAGCGCTATTACCTCACGACGTGGAAAATGAATGGAAGTGGAGTTACGGAGACTGAAGTACTGGAGAATCTCCCGAGGTCTGTGAGATCACGAATCACCCGCGAGCTTTATCAAGGTGTCGGTCAGTGCCGATTGTTTGTGCAGGCCAAGTGCAGTGACTCCAGTTTCATACAAGAGCTGGCTGAATCAGCACGATCCGAGATCTTCTTAGCTGGAGATAGAATCACTGGCAAAGGCCACACCGCAGAAGAGGCATTCGTCATTCAAAACGGGGCTGTGGAGATCTTCGTTGAAGCCCAAGTAAAGACCACAGCCCCGAAACCGCCTCGCTCCAGGATGTCCCGCTTTAAGAGCATACCATGGGCATCGTTTAGGTCTCTTGGGACAGCAATGGCCGAGGCCAAACAGCGACGGTTTGATGGAGCTCGATTATCATTATCTATCGCTGTGCTGCGCACGTCCGACATGTTTGGCGAAGAAAGTTTCTCCTATCCCGAAATGAGCATCTACGCAGTGAGCGCACGTGCTCTTGCCAGCACTCAAGTCGTCGTCATCACGCGGAGTAGTTTACTCAAGTACATGGATCGATATCCGACTGAAGTGACAGCGATCACACAAGCAGTGGGTGCCAAGATGGTGGAGGATAAAAATCTTCTGCGAGTGATCGAGCGAAACATCAAGGCGTACAAAAAGATTGCTCGGCTGTGCGGATACTTGGGATTGATACAAACTGACGTCGAAGATACTCGTGTGACCGAGAACTATGTTATCCACCCCAACAGCGTGTTTGCCCGCTGCTGGTCGGTGGTGGTGTCGGTGATTCTGCTTTACAACTTCTACCAGATCAACTTCCGCCTCGCCTTTCTATCCCAGCCAGACGAATGGACGACTGCCGCACTAAATGACGTCGACTATGCATGTGATGCGATCTTGGCCATCGACATCTACCTCAAGTGGAACCACTTCGGATTTGTCGATGCAGTCAGCGGGATGGTGCTCAATCGGCCCAGCATTCGCCAACGTTATCGAAATGGATGGCTCAAGTGGGACCTGCTGAGCATGCTGCCACTCTACTTTCCGGCAGATCCATCAAGGATGATCGTCGGGCGACTTCCACGACTTCTCAAGAGCCCACAGCTAATCGAAATTTTGCGGACTGTTGAAGAAAAACTCCACGAGCGGTTTCTGACGGGGGGTGCCATTCTTCTCAGCGTATTCGACATGGTCAAGTTCCTTTTATTCTTCCTCACGGCAGCACATCATATAGGGAGCCTATATTATCTGCTCGGGCGTCTGCAACTGGAGTACGGGGTCGCAGAGACGAGCTGGATCACTGTCGATGCTATTGTGACGGCGTACCCTGATAGTATCGCTGTCCACTATATTCGATCGGTGTACTGGTGCCTTGAAACGGTAAGCATACGAGAACCATGGCGTGCAAGTGCTTTGGAACTGATCCTAGTTGGTTTGCAGTTTACGGTTGTGTGCTTCGGAGATGTGCTCGCACGGAATCCCGCTGAGACCATATTTGCCAGTGCGACTTGCATTGTTGGCTGGATTTTCATCGGACAAATCATTGGACGAATGACATCACTCGTCATGAACATGGACAAGGTGAGCTGTGGTGTTTGTTGCTGTAGGCTGTACCTGGACTGAAGATCTCTATCTGCAGGAAGCTCATGCCCATGCAGAGCGTGTAAACGATTTCGAAGAGTACGCCAAACGGCGCTCCCTTCCTCCCATTGTACGCGAACGCGCGAAAGAATGTGCCGAGTATAAGTCGAAGACTTTGCTTGAACTGAATGCTCATGATATCTTCAGCGACCTACCGAAGCAATTACAAGCGACGATATTTGATGAGGCGTACGGGAAACTACTCCGAGCGATACCAGAATTTGAAGCCCTGTCGGCAGCGCAGATCCAAGCGGTAGCTGCTGCGCTGACGTTGGAAATCTACATGCACCAGGATGTAATCTTCGCCGAAGGTTGTGTCACGACTCGGTTGTATATCATGAAAGAAGGACGAGGAGAGCTGTTCTCCGCCTCGTCGACGATGGTGTTTGCATCCATTCACGAGGGAGTGATGTTTGGTGACACCGCCTTCTTCATCCCTGGCTTGAAGAATTTCGCATCTGCCCGTGCTCACACTAGCTGCCAGGTTCTGCAACTGGAGCGAAGACGGTGGAAATCGCTGTGGCCCGAGTCTGTGCGGCGAGAACTTGAAGAGAAGATGATACCAATCATGCGCGAGAAGCATCGGATCACGACAAACTCATTCCTGAGTATCGTGAAGAATTTCGAAATGTCCAAGAACACTGTGATCCAGCGCCCGGTGAAGCTACATCGTCGAAGGACACTTCGCGCATTAATGTTGGCGGAAAAAGGCAAGCTGGAGCGGCAGTTGCTGATCCAGCTCCACATGGGGGTGAAACCTAAGAAAGACTCACTGCCCCAGGTAGCACTCCACCGAATCCAGGCTTCATTCAGAAGTCTTGCCACCAGGGTGTCAGGAATATTAGAGGGCACACGAGAATACAGCCACTCGGGATCTCAAGGCCAGCTGGCCACCATGAGTCCTCGGGCTCGGTTACGAAGCGCAATCACCAGAGTGCAGTCAGCTCGACCTGACAAGGAGACTATGTGGAGTCGCCACGCGCGGAAGCTTCACATTCTACGAATGCTCGACCACCGCAAGAACGAAGCTGAAGCCGAGCTGGAAGCTCCAGGGGTTGCTGTGAATATGGATGATGTGACCGGCGGGACTGCGAGGTCACGCTCAGGGCGACTGAAGCTTCAGCTCGCACGGCGAAAGAGCACTGGAGATCAGGCACCCCTGGTGTCAACTCGAACGAACGACGCCAGTATGTTTAGTACGCACAGCCAGCATCTCTCCGGAAATTCATCTCGGTCATCACATGAAGAGAAAGAACAGCCATCGATATTTCGTCGACACTCGATCCAACTCAACAATGACGATATCTTAAGGAAATTCGTCGAGATGCGCAACATCCGTGGAAACAACGGTGAAGATACTGCCGATGGCCCAGCAAGCAGGACAGATTCGGCTCGTCGGCGTTCAAGCGGTTTTTTTTCAAAGGATACCTTGAGCCTTGTCAAGAAAGGAAGGAGTGTTTCATCATTCACAGGCGCAGTCGCTCCGCTGCGGCCGCGGGCAAATTCACTACATGGCTTGCTTGCAGGTGCAACTGGAGCCGATGTCCGGCGTCGAGTCTCGTTCTACGCTCGGGCTCTAGGTGACGCCATCACGAGTGCTTTCAAATCCCAGCAATCAACCACTCAACTGTACAGCATTTGGAGCAAGCCACCTCTGCCTCCGTCCTTTGTGCTCGAAGGATCCGGATTTCGGCGTGCGTGGGATACGACCATGTTAGCTATATGTCTCTACTACGTATTCGTCGTACCATTTCGCGCAAGCTTCACCACCGAATACCTCGCCAACGAGGAATCTGCCCGCAGCATCGAGGCGTGGTTCTCAGTCGAATACGTGATGGATGCGTTCTGTTTGGCAGATTTCATGCTTCGGAAGAACTTCTTTTCATTCGTTCATCGAGGGGAGATCGTGACCGACGCGCAGCACATCCGAGACCATTACTTCCACGAAGGCTCATACGTCGTCGACCTGCTCTCGTTACTTCCTCTAGAAGTACTCGCACCAGCTTTACCTGCGATTCTTCCGAGCGTGCATTACGTGACCTGGTATCACGTCGCAGTGTTCCGTCTCACGAAGATCCTCCGGATCATCCACTTGCACGACCTCAGCGAGCGTCTCCAGCAGATGCTAATCTACGACTTCAAGCTGAAGTTGGTGCGACCCAGTCTTGTGTATTGGGTCCGCTTCACGCTGGATTTCGTCCTTGGAGCACATTGGGTGGCGTGCATCATGTATGCTGTAGCAGCCATCTACGTCAAGGACGACGGCTACGCGTCGTGGCTGAAACAACCAGGTATGCTCACTTTTGCTGGATGTGCAGACGTGGCGTGCGTAGCGAATACATCGGTGGCGGTGAAATACTCGAGGTCGTACCACTTCAGCATGGGCGCCATTACCACAGTTTCGTACGGAGACATCGCGCCACTCAACGCTCCAGAGACGTGTGCGACGACTTTGGTGATCGTCATGTCTATCGTCTTGTTCGGCTTGCTCTCTGGAGGATTCTTCCAGCTGCTGGAGATGGAGTTTGGAAGACGTGCCGATTATGAGCAACGTGTGGCACACGTGGCACAGTACATGCAGTTCCACCGCTTTCAACCACGCATGTGGAAGCAGATGCAGGTGTACTTTGCTGTGCATTGGACGGAAAGCAAAGGGATGAACGAAGACGAAGTTCTACGCGGTCTCACGACATCGGTGAAGCAAGATCTGGCCTTCTTCGTCATGGAAGAATTCGTGAAGAATGTGTCGCTCCTCGCATCCGCCGATCCCGCGTTCACTCGGGCAATGATCACGGCTTTCCAACAGGAACTATTCGTGAGAAACGACATCATCATCTCGGAGGGTGACACGGAACGAAGCCTGTACGTGATTGAGAGTGGCTTGGTCTCAGTCCGGGTCACGAAGAAGTCGACCCTCGAGCAGATCGAGGTAATTAAAGGGCGGTACGAGTTCATCGGCGAGAAATCGCTGATCTTCGACATCCCTCGAACAGCGACGTGTGTGGCTCTCTGTGCCTGTAGCGTGTTGATTCTCACCCTCGACAAGTACGAGGCGATTCTCGAGGAGTTTCCGGAATACCGTGAAAAGAACGTCCGCGAGTGGATGTTCACGCGCGGAGGTTCAAAAGCCACGCTCCCCACTGCCAAGGCGTCACGGGCGAAAGCGAGTATGAGGTGAATGCAAAGTCAAATGACCTCGGTTGTCAAAACAACTCGTTTCAAGAGAGAAGATCGATCAATTTTCCATGAGGTTCCACAAGGACACGAGGGGCGGGTCCATTGACCAAGTTTAGAGTTATTTTCATCGAACCTCGCGGATTGGTGGCCCAGCTCCAATCAACGATGAGCTTGGTGCTCGGAAACCGAGTAACTGCTTTAGGAAGAGCTCATTGATGTCACTAACAAGTGCGGTTCCGAACAACTCCAGTGCGCCACGAGGGCTCTCATTGTCGCCGTTGGCGTTTGAAAATAGATCGGTTCTCCGAAGCGCAAGTATGAAGGTGTCCCGTGGGGTTTCGCACTGAAAGTGGGGTCTCCGAGCCCCAAGCACGGTGAAGTTATCGTAGGTTAACAGCTCCATCTCTGCAGAACCTCCTTCGGGGAGAGATGCGAGCGCGTCGTCATGGCTGGGGTGATGGCAATGCGAGTAGCGACGATGACATACCACAGGGTCGGCGTGGCAGCAATCGCACCACGAACGAGGGCAGTGTCGTCAGCACTCACAGTGGAGTGTTTGCGGACGATATCGATGAAGAGCACCCAACACAAGCCACGAGAATCACGGACCAGAAGATCCTGGACAACGCACGCTTTGGCTTGGCGAACGTTCGATTGAAGGCAGATGCGTCTCGGCGAACTTCGGTCCAGAACAACAACAATGCGTCTCGGAGGGTCTCGGTTAACGGAGGAGGTGTGCGAAGAAAATCATCACGTCGAACGTCAGAGTTGTCGCTTGCGTTGGTGCAGCGATTCGAGCGCTTGGCTTTGAGAGCCTCGCAATCATGGAGCGGAAAGATCGCACGACTCGCCTCGACACTTCAGTTTATCGACTCGCTGTACATCTTGTACAGTGTGCCACTACGACTTGGTTTCTTCTTTGATCCTTGGAATCAACCAGTAAGCCGGTACACGTGGACGTCTGCACTCACAACCTTCACGACCCTCGATCTCTTAGGTGTTTGCCTACGCGCCAGCTTCTCAAGGAAAGAGCTACGGCCTCTATTGCAGCGTATCTTTCGGTACGGCGTCGCGTGCTGCTGTAAACGCGTCAATCCTATCGACAAGCCGAGACTGTTCAGCGTGCTGCGAGCATCCTTCATTGGTGATGGCGATATGATGTCGTTTCGATCCCAGATCAGCGGCATGTCGGGACGAAGCGATCGCGTCTCGGCCGCTGACGCGTTGCCGGTGCGTCAACGCTCAAAGTCGACACATCGCTTCGCGATTCTCTCGCTGATGGCGATCATTCTCTACTGCTTCCCCCTCGAGATCATTTTTATCGTGGGTTTGAAGAACTACAACATCCTCCACCTCATCGGTATCGCACGGTTCGTCCAGGCTGCACGCAGCGCGCCGCGACTGTTTTCTGAAGTGGTGCTCTCGCGGTATCGGCATATTCCCATTGTCCAAGCGCTATCATTTAGCACCATCGCGTCCATCGTGTACCTGATCGTAGCCGGAATGTACTTGATTCACACGGCAGCCTCGGGGTACATGCTGATTGCGCACTGGGAGTGTGGACTGGATTTTACCCAATGCGTCAGTACGCTGACCCTACCAGGAACCTGGGTGCAACGGGATCGGCTCCAGCATGGCACGCTATGGCGAAAGTATGTGCGTTCAGTTTACTGGGGAAGCAAGACCGTCACTACGCTAGGCCAAGGTGACTTGGTCCCCGCGACCGAGTTGGAGACTGGATATCGCGTCCTCGTCCAGTTCTTTAGTGGGCTCTGGGCCACTGCCATTCTCACGGCATACTCGTTCTACTTTAGTCGCAAGGACGCGAAGATGAAGACCAACCTCACAACGCGACTTGAGCAAGCCACGAGGTTCCTCGCGACTCGACATCTCCCCCCAGCTCTTACGAAGCGCGTCCAAACGTACTTCGAGTACATGCAGAGGACACGCTTTGGTGTGGAAGAAGAGCTGACACTTCAGGCGCTGCCAGCGCATTATCACATTCAGTGTCTCAACTACGTCAAGTTTCGGAGCTTCCAGCGGCTTGCCATGTTCAAGAACCGAGAAGGGGCATTTCTTCGAACGATCCTCGCGAGTTTGGAGAAAGATTATTTCGCACCACAGCAGACCGTGCTGGCTATTGGAGATGTCGAAGAGATGTTTGTAGTAGCGACTGGCGAGATCACAGTGCTGGATTCAAGCCGCACTGCTATCAGCCGACTTACGCCGGGTAACTCTCACGCGGAGAGGGCGCTCTTCTTGCCGTGGTCCAAGTCAGAGTGTACGTTGATCGCAGAGACCCACTGCGAAGTGTGGATGCTTCACCACTCGTGTTTCCGAGCGGCTCTGAAGAACCACTTTTCCAAGCTCAAGTTCGCTGGCATCATGACCTCAACTCTCACAAAACTCGGGCCAAGTGGAAAAGGGGCAAAAGCGAAGGATGCGATGCTCGCGGGACGAAAATTTGAGCTCCATACACAAGCGACGAAGAACAAACTGCTGCGAAAGTTGTCGACTGCCGATCTCAAAGGACCTGGGGCAGCAAAGAAACAAGAGTCGTGGCGTCTTCCCCAGTCCACGTTTCAGCGGAGGTGGAAGCATGTCAAGTGCGTGCTGCTGCTGTTCTTGCTGTACGAAGTGCCCTACCAGATCGCATTCCAGCGCGGCTTTGGTCTGCTGAACCCTCTGGACGCTCCAACTTCCGGAGCGATTCCTCATGGGTTTCAAGTCTTTGACTTTGTTGTCTCTGTACTTGTGGAGATGTTTTTCTACGTCGACTGGTTCTTGCGTGCGCGTGTGTTCTACCGATACGTCATGAGTGGGAGTTTGAGTGGGGATGCGGCGGACGCGAACGCAAGTTACGGCATCCTCAAGGAGACATCTCTGATCTTCCGGCACTATCTGGAGAATGAAAACGTATGGATGGACGCACTCCATCAGCTTCCGCTCCCGCTGATCTGGGATATTCTGCCCAAGTACATCTTCAGCAGTCGTGTGGTATACGTCGGCCGTTTTCTTCGTGTCTTGCGTCTGCTTCGACTGCAGCACTTCCATGCCACGCTACGCTCTGTAATGATCGACCACGCTCTCCCTCCAAGTAAGCGACTGCTGATCTACGTGATCATTTTCTGCACGGCTTCCGCTCAGCTTGCCGCATGCATTTTCTTTTTAGTCGGGGATTTCGACGAGTTCCGAGGTGGTCTGCCAATTGGGGGTGTGAGACCTGCTTCCATGACGGCGTTTGATTGTCTTCACGATGCAACGCTGTTTCGCAATTGTACGTGGTATCAGTACGACCGCAGCACCTTCAACATGGACGCGCCGTTCCTGCGCGCTCTGTACTGGAGTGTAGTGCTCCAGTCGACTGTCGGCTTTGGCGACATCATGTCCTTCTCGTCACGAGAGTGCGTGGTTGGCTGCATCTGGATCTTCATCGGCGCCAATATCTGCTACTGTACTGGCTGTGTGCTGTCGAGCGTGCTCGCACAACTCAGCATCCAGAACACTATCCAGGGCGAGCACATGGAGGAGATCAACTTCGCGCTCGTGAACGCGCCAAACGTGGCTGAACGCACCAAGACTTTGCTTCGGTCGTACTATGCAACCAAGTGGCAGATGAACGGCAGTGCGCAGCAAGACGAAGAGATCCTGGCGCACTTACCGCGGTCAATCCGCCATCAAGTGCAAGAGGCCGTGCACGTGACTGATCTCGAACAGTGTTATCTCTTTCGACAGGAGGGTGAGGTGCCGGGGACACCATCGCTGTTCATCCGTGAGCTCGCCAGGTTGGTGAGGAGCGAGGTCTTCTTGAAGGATGTAATGGTCATCAGACAGGGTCACTCGGCGACTGAGTTCTTTGTGCTGCAGAGTGGTGAGGCGGAGGTCCTCCTCCCTCCGCTCACGTCTCTTACTGAGAACCGGTCGACGTCTCACGAAGGGAGCGTTGATGGAGACAGTGATCGGCTCCGAAGTCAAGCAACTATGGTGAGATCAATATGGAGTGACATCGATTCTACTACGCTGGCAGGGAAAGAGTCTCGACGTGCGTCAGTCACAAAGCAAAGTACGGCCGACACGGTAAGCGTTCGCTCGCGGCGGTCAGCGCGAGAGTCGTTCGTGTTCTCTCGATCAAGCGCGATCTTCACACGAGCGATGAAGATGTCGCTGCTCGATCTGAGGTTGCCTCTGCTGCGCCGTCGACCTAGTTTCTCAGCATATGGGAGTGACATGATTCCCATTTCCATTCTTGAGCGGCATGATTGCTTTGGCGAAGAGAGTCTGGCACCACAAGGCAGTGCGAGGACATACCATTTCGGCGTGCGCGTTGTGGCCACTGCGCAGGTCGCTGTGATCCGTCGTCGTGACTTATTTGAGACCGCGGCTCGCTTCCCAGACGAATTCAAGAAGATCTACTCGCTTCTCGATGCCAAGGCCAATCGAGATGCAGTGTTGCTTCGTGCATTGCAGAATAATTTCATGTACAAGGACAAGATCGTGCGGCGACTAGGCATTCCAAAGTCGCTTTACGTCGATCGTACCAAGCTTGCGACTCAAGTGAGCCGAACTCGCCGTGGCTGGGCTTTCCGTGTGATTGACCCAGAAGAGCCGTTCGCTCGGTGGTGGTACAGACTTGTCGCGACAATTTTGGTGTACAACTTTTACGTGGTGATCTTTCGGATCGCGTTTTTGCCGCGACCACGACCAACGACAATGGTGATTCTTACGGCAGTCGACTACCTGTGCGACCTTGTGCTGTACGTCGACATTGTGCTCAAGTACAATAACCTCGGCCATATCCAACACGGCCAAAAGATCCTAAGCATGACCAAGATCCGAGAACGATACGTCGCGACGTGGTTTAAACAGGACTGCTGGAGTATGCTCCCGACGTTTTACTTCGGTGATTACTTCCTCATGGCCCTCTGCCGGCTACCACGAGTTCTGCGTAGCCCTCAGCTCATGGATATAGTCAACGACGTCCACACACAGATCCAAGAACGCTTCCTCCGACGCAACAACACCAAGCTCTCTGGCGTCTTTGATCTGTTTCGATTCGTTCTCATCTTTCTCTCGACAGCCCATTACGTCGCCAGTCTGTACTATCTTCTGGGACGCCTGCAGCTCGAGTTAGGGATCGCTGAGGTGAGCTGGATTAGCGTCGATATCGTGCTGCTGCAGTCCCCAAAGAGTCCCGCTGTCCACTACATGCGCTCGTTGTACTGGTGCCTTTCATCGGTACGTGTGCTCGTCTCTATGATATGTTGGAGTCTGCAGAGAGTTATCTAATGCTGCTTCGTAGTTCACTGTCGACTGCTTCGGAGATATTCTCGCGCGAAACTTTCTGGAGACGGTGTACTCAATGTCGACGTGCATCCTCGGATGGATCTTCATCGGCCAAGTCATCGGACGCATTAACGTGTTGATGATGTCGCTCGACAAGGAAGCCAAGCAGCACCACATGCGCATCGAGGACTTCGATCAGTACGCCAAGCAACGCAAGCTGCCCAACTCGATGCGCCACCATGCTGTACATTGCCTGACGTTCAAGTCCGAATGTCTGATTTCGTTGAGACTCGTCGAGATATTCCGCGACCTACCTAAGTCCTTGCGTGTACAGCTCTTCGACGAGATGTACTCCCCATTGCTAACACCACTACCAGAGTTCCAGGGATTACCGAAAGCCCACATCGAGGCAATCGCGAGCGCACTCTACATGGAGATTTACTTGCCTGGTGACGTGATTTACGAGTGCGGTCGCGTCGGAACGACTCTCTTCCTCATGAAGCATGGATGTGCCGAAGTCTTCTCGCCACGAGTCAACGTGGTCTTCGCCGCGATTGATACTGGCATGCTCTTCGGTGAGTGTGCGTTTTTTATCCCTGGAGCGAAGCGCCTTGCCTCCACGCGTGCCGTGCGGAGTTGCCAGGTACTTCAGCTCGACAGGAGACAGTGGAATCGACTGTGGCCACCACAACTGCGAGCAGAGGTTGAGGCAAAAATCCTAGAAGTCGTAGTGCCCACGTACCGGGAGAATGCTCGCGCCTTCTTGAACATTGCCAAGTACTTCTTCATCAAGAATGAGAAGATCAAGCCACCGCGAAGCTTCTCCCAGCGAAGGCGGCTCGCGAATCGAAAAGCTACGTCTAACGGAATTACTTTGCGAGTTTCGCAGGCGAATGAAGCCCCTGTGTTGCCGATCAAGCACAAGCTGTCGTTCACGGAGATGTTCTTCGGTATCGCACCGACAAACTTGACTGCGTCCCCCACTACCGCTACCATGAACGCGCTCACGTTAGAAGGTAGTACCAAGCTCAGCTCACAAGGATCTTTTCAAGGAATGGGTGGCCCAAATATCAGGCGGCGTAACTCTGTGTCCTCATCGCAATCGTTCACGAAACTGGAGCACCAGACGTCGCTTAGTTCCGCTATTGGCCGTGCGAACCTTGCAGTTGCCATGGAGCCAATCGCCCAAGTGGAAGTGAGACCAAGCACGACATCGGCAGCTGAGACCCCACGGCGAAAGTCATCGCTCACAGCGTTTGCCGAAGCCATAGGGCTGCCTTATCAAAACCGGGTGAGACCGTCGACGTCTGCAGCAACCCCCAAGCCGCCAATCCTCGAATCGGTGCCGTCGGGTCGCCAGCTCGTGCGACGGCCATCGAGACGCAAGAGCGGCGCATTACCCAAGTTGTCCGCCATGACCGAGCTTCTTTGGAGACGCCACGAGAAGCGACTCGCAGGGATCCGAATGTTTGCAGTTGGATTCACACGCGTAGAGAGCGATTTGAAAGACGTCGAGGCACCGCTCACCCAAAGACATCGGCGTGCGTCGCTTTCAGCATCGCCCGGCGTCGTGGAACAACTGGACGACGCACGCGCGGCGCTCCACATAAGCGTCACTCCCCGTCGGTACTCGCTGAGCGGATCCGATCGAGAACTTCGAGCAGAGCTGCTTGGGTTCGAGGCATTCGAAAGTGAGGTCCTCAGTAGTAGCAAGCTCGAAGACAATACTCGTCGACCAAGTGGTTTCTTGGACTACAACGACGAAGAAGATGATGACGAAGAAGACAACTATCGACAAGGCTCGCAGCGGACGATGTCAAGCTTTGACATCTCCGGCTCGTTCACACTCACGACGTTCATCAAAGAAATCACTCGCACCAACAAACCAGCTAAGCGACGCGTTCGTCGAGGTCTTCGCCGCGGTGCGAAGGTCGCCCCTGCAACCGTCAGCGTCGCAAACCGCGTGCCCCACGAGATCTGGGTGCCACAGCCGCTTGGGCCTGACATGTTCCGTGAGGACTCGCGCTTTCGCCAGTCATGGGACGCGCTTATGCTTGTCGTGACGCTATACTACGCGATCATCGTGCCATTTCGAGCATGCTTCCTGCACGACCACATGGACGACCCGCGATTCCACTCGCTCGTGGTCTTCTCCTTTTTGTTCGAGTACGTCGTTATGGATGCCGTGTGCTTGCTTGACTTTATTCTGCGTCGACACCACTTTGAATTCATTCAGGGAGGCGAGCGAGTCTCTGACCGCGAACGTATCGCGCTCCACTACTGGCACGATGGCACGTACCTAGCTGATCTCATCTCGCTGTTCCCGCTGGAGCTTCTGGCGATCGTGGCCATGTACGCGCTTCCCAACCACCAGTTTTTCTCGTCCGGCTTCTTCACCCCGGAAGGCGAGTTGCCAGTGTGGCGGACACTCGCGTTCGCGCGTGCCAACCGAGCCATTCGCGCATTCGTGCATCTTCATCCGCTGAGCGATCGCCTACAGCGATTCTTGTTGTACGAGGTCAAAGTGGCGTGGCTACGACCAAGTATCGCCTACTTGGTTCGACTGGCGCTGGACTTCGCACTGGGCACGCACTGGATCGCGTGTCTCTTTTTCGGAGCGTCATACTTGCTCTACGCTGACAACTCTTCGTCGTGGCTCACCACGCCAGGCATGTTGGTATTTGATGACAGCTGCACCAAGCTCAAGGACGTGTCGGAGGTGCCCGTGCACACCAAGTACTTGCGGGCCTTCCACTTCAGCATCGGCGCCGTCACGACTGTATGCTACGGCGACATCCTGCCCATGAACGCACTCGAGACAGCGGCGACCATTGTGATCATCATGCTCTCCGTCGGTCTCTTCAGTATGCTCTCGGGAGGCTTTTTCAAGTACTTTGAGATGGAGTTTGGCCAGCAAGCCGACTACGAAGAGAAGGTACAGCAAGTCGGTCATCTAATGGTGTTCCACCAGTTCCCTGCGCGGATGTGGAAGCAAATGCAAGTGTTTTTCGCGCTGTCGTGGCAGGAAAGTCGCGGAATGCATGAGGACGAGATGCTTCGTGGACTCACGGTGTCGATGCGACAAGAGATTGCCTCCCACGTCCACGCAAATCTTCTCAAGCACGTCAAGCTACTGGGCTCATGCGAGACACAGTTCGCTCATGCGCTCCTGGCAATGCTTCAGCACGAGCTGTACGTTCGCAACGACGTGATTCTTCAGCGCGGTGACCGTGGCCGCAGCATGTACATCATCGAGAGTGGGCTCGTGTCCATTCGTCGTCCAGAAAGCAAGATGCAGCATCGACTATCAACAGCCAAGTATCTCGCCCAGCAAAAAGAGAAAGACAAGGACGTGCCACAGGACTCACCTGACAAGGAACATTACAATGGGAACGCCTCCATGAAGCTGCGTAGCTCGAAGGCACTGATTCGAGATGTCAAGGCCGCAGCCGTGGCTGCGCTGGCCGAGCCAAAAACTATCGTAGGAGACGTGTTACCAGAGCCCTTGTTGCCACCGGCGACCAACACCGCGAAGGTCACGGTGGGTCCTCGGTCAACGACTGCGACGTCCGCCCGGCCAGCGACTGCGACATCCGCCCGACCAGCGACCGCAACGACTGGTCCGAACGCCACGGCCACTCGAGGCGGCAGCTTCAACAGCAGCAGTGTCCGCGGCCCGGCTCCGATCGACGTCAAGTTCGTGAAGGGCCCGTTCGACTATTTCGGCGAGCGATCCCTGCTGTTCGGCACACCGCGCATGGCCACGTGTGTTGCGCTGTGTGCCTGCAGTGTGTACGTGCTCACGTTGGAAAAGTACCAGGAGCTGCTGGACGAGTTCCCGCACTACCGCCGCCGCAACATTCAGAAGTGGGTGCTGGACACGGCGGCGCCCGCCGGAGTCAGCCCCACGGCCGCGCGCACAGCCAGCAGACGCTCCAAGTTCTAGTAGCCACGGTCTCCGCAACGCACCATGGTCTCAGGTGCCACGTTGTCCTTCGCCAGTGCAGTGTAGCACTGCTTGCTGGCGCCCATCACACCATGAGATATCAGGCTTCCACTGCACCTACTACAAGTAGTAGTACTGCAACGTACAGTGTGCACCGTAGCACTATCGACATGAAGACAGACGAGTGTCAGTATGACGCACGGTCTCTCTTTTCTTTCGATTATCGTCTAGTGGTCCTGAAACAAAACGGATCGCCTTCGTGGAGGTGGTGAGGGGGGTGGAAATATACACAACGTCACGGTTACTGTGTCTACAGCGCGAGCAGCACCATCGAGGCCGCGAGCGTGGCCGCAGCGCCAACCGCGAACGACGATGCAGGCTTTGGCATCGCCGCGGACGTGGTCTTGGTGCTGTTACTGCTGCCCGTCACACCGCCGGTCGCGCCGTTCTTACCGCCGAGCTTGGAGCCGGACGTAAGGTCCGACTCCTTGAGGGTGGTAGGGGCCTTCGCCAGAGTTGGGAACTTGAACGACGAGTCGGTCTTGCAGTCGGCCGACGCGGTCTTGCACTCAATGCACACCTGCGAGAAGCTCGAGCGCTTGCAGCCGTTGCCAGTGTTACACTTTGGCACGGTCTTGTAGCACGGAGGGTTCGTCTTGGCGAGCTCCGCTGGGTCCGGCAGCGCCTTGAAGTTAGCCAGGTCCGAGGCGTCGATCTGCGTGGACACAAAGTCCTTGGTGAGCAGATCCTGGTACACCTCGATGACCTTGTTGGCGCGCTCGCCGTTGGCCGTCGAGTTCAATGGGTCCTTCCAGAAGTCCAGACCCTTGTCCATGGTACCAGTAGTGGTGGAGCCAGCGAACTCGATGTGGTCCTTGTCAGCCTCGCACCACTGGGTGAAGTTGCCGTACAGCTTGCCCGAGTCGTCCTTGAGGCTCGAGATGCCCACGACATCATCAATCGGCACCCAGCCCAGGATATCGTAGGCGTACGTGCAGGTCACGCCGTCAGGCGCCGTGCCGATGTCGCACAGACCCTTGCGGCTGGAGGCGCGGCAGGCGTTGTTGGCGTCGGCCTTCTCACCCCAGATCTTGAGCGGACACGTGTGCGCGAACGAGAACCAGAACGTGTTCGGGTACGGCGCACGCACGTCGTCGTTCTTGAGTCCACCGCCGACAAACGGACCGACGTTTGGCGCGCCGTCCACGCCGTTGAACATGAGGCACTCCGGCGGGAAGGTCTCGCCCGTGAGCGGCGTGCAGCGGCCGTTGTCCATGGGGATCATCGGGCCGTACTCTGGCACGTTCCACGTCTCCTGGAACTGCGCGATGGTCTCGTTGGTCTGCGCGATCAGGATCTCGTACAGCACGATGTAGTTCATGCCGTTCTTGCGCTTGCATCGCTCCTCGGCCGCGCGGCCGTTGACGTTGATACCTTCGGCCTGCACGTACATGAGCGCGCCCTCCACGGACGCCGTGTTGACCGTGTCCATGCCCGACTGGTAGCCCTTGGCCAGGTCTCCATTGCCGAACTTGGACACGAAGCGGCCCTTGACGAGCTCCGGCTTGTCGGCCTGCACGCGCGCCTGCACGACGCGCACGTACGGCATGTGGTAGTCGGAGCCGTAGCTCTTCTGCTTGAGCCCGTCGAGTGGGGAGCTCGAGGAGGACGCCGTGGAGTTAGAGGAGGTGGATCCGCTGGTGGAGTTGGAGGAGGAGGTCGGCTTCTTGGTGGTGGTGGCTGGGGTGGCGGAGGCGGCGGAGGAGGAGCCGTCGGCGTTGCCGGGGGAGACGGTGGCCGGAGCGGCGTCGTCGGCGTAGGCAGCGGAGACCGCGGCCGCGGCGAAGAGGACGGCGGAGAGCTTCATGGCGGAGCGGAGAGTGGGGGGAGGGGAGGGGAGAAAGAGTACTCTACCGAAGTGGTCGACGGGAGCGACCTGGATAACGACGGTAAGGTGGCGGATTGGCGAGTGGCCACTGTCGGAGGGTGGACGGAGAGCGAGAGGAGAGGAGGAAGAGGATCGGACGACGCAGCGGAGGAAGAGGAGAGGAGGAGGACCGCAGCAAGATTGAACGAGAGGGGCAAGGGGAGGGAGCAGAAGACGCCAGCTGTCCGGGGTGGTTGACGGCCAGACGACACAGAGCCTCGAGCGAGAAACCTTGGAGCGCGGAAGGGGTTCGGTGCACCCGGCGGCAGAGAGTCAGCTCGTCACGAAGGGAAAGAAACCGGTGATCGCGGACGCGGCGTGGGGCGGCTCCGTGGCGTGGCGGTGGTGTGTGTTGTAGACCTAGCCGCTTGGGGCCGCATGCTGCAGGCTGCAACGCGAGAGACGAAAGGGACGAGGGCGAACGCACAACCGTGTCTCAACCACATGGCCGAAGTGGTCGTTGCCGCGGAGCAGATGTGACGACGAGTCGCCACAACAAGCCAACGGGTTCAAACTTGACTCAGAAAAGCGACGCGCAAGAAGTCGTCGAGGTGGAGATACAGACCACAGAAGTCGAAAGTAAATACCCCATACTCCTTCCATGTTGTCGATCGGTAAACAAATGTGGTGCACAGTACGTTCAAAAATGTAATACCAGATCCATTTCGTGGAGCGGAAATGGAACAAACCAGTGAGGCAGACGGACAGGTAAGAAAGGGGTTAGGGGCAAGCACTACACCGCCAATTGTTCGGAAATTATCTGGATATGCGTGACTCGGAAACACAGCAGGATGCACTCCCAGCACTGGCGGGGTCGCCATCCAGCGGCTGCCCCCAGCCTGCCGTGCTGTTCTCGTTGATGTGGTCGACATGCCTTCGCCTGACAGTGTAATACTAGCTCACCGTAGTCGAGAGTGCCTGCTGGTTCTCGACCAGCTCCACCCACTACTGTACTCACCCGCCCAGTGTCCTTCGAGCCGAAAAAATGCCATCCAGCATTTGGTCGCTGCTCCCTCTGCCCGCCTTTGTGCGCTGGTCACCCCGTCCATGCGTCCCACGCCAGTGCGGCGCACGCCAAGTGCGCAGGGCTCCTTACAGAACTCCAGTCGCTGTGCGCTTCGTATGATCACCGAGCCTTTTTTATTTGTGACTCACAAATCCGCAAACTGCAACCCCGTGCCGGACCCAAAATCCAGATTTGATTTGCGTGGATGATTCTGCCTCACATCAATCAGCCCGCCGCCCGGCACACCAGTGCCACACCACGATGATCGCCAGGATCCTTCCTCCTCTTCCTGGGAGCTGCTCGCCCCCACAGCTCCACGCGAGCTCCGATGCGGCATCCCCACACCAGCACGATGGCGACCGAGCGCCCTCAGCGACATGTGCGCCAGTGAACCCATCGGGCCGTGAGCTACGCCCGGATCCACTGGAGTCTCCTCAGCACCAAGATGGATCGTTGAGTGCACAGTACAGGAACACCACGTTCGACACGGCGGAGCGCTACGCGGACAGAGGTCAGCGCTGTATGCGACACGAGGGGCTATGCGCCACTCAGTGGTCTGGCGGCGGCGGGTATTACTACCGGTACTTCTGTACTTCAATTAGGAGACGCCATAGTGCTAGGAACGCTCGTAGAAAGGCAACACCGTACGGTATGAGAAAGGCAACGGAAGAACGTGTGCATTGCTGGAAAGCGTGTCTACTGCACTACTACGACGCAGCCCTGCGTTTAGTACACGAAGCTGATCTCCCACGCGTCCGTGGCCACAACGGCCGGCTTGCGGATGACCAGCACGTCGCGCGCGGCGTCGTACTGCGTCTCCAGCACCTTGCTCTGGAGCGCCACTCGCTGTGGAAGCTTGCCGTTCAGGCCGTAGACCTCGATACGCTCGATCCACGCGGCTGAAGTGAACTGGCGGTGGCCAGCGCTGGCGCGGATGCCCGTGCGGGCGTCCACGCTGAACGCCACGGACGTGAACGCCTGGTCCTGCGCGAACGCGAAGCTCTGCTCGTCGTCCACATAGAGCTGGCCCTTCGCCAGGCCCCGAGTATCCAGGGTCACCACAAGCGTGAGCGGGTCGTTCTTCATGAGCGCCGAGCTGCGGCGCACACGGTTCTTACGTGGCACGATGCTGCCACCACGCTGGAACACAGGCGAGTACTCCAGCGGCGCGGCGATGCCCGTGTGCACACGACCACCGGCGAGCTTAGCATAGTTGTCGAAGATGTTGTACCACACGTCGGTAGGTGAGCCTGGCAAAAACACATCGGTCTGAGTCACGCCCGCCTCAGTGATCGGCTTGATCAGCAGGTCCTCGCCGAGCAAGAACTGGTCCTCCTCCGTGAAGCTCTCCGGGTTCTGTGGGAAGTGCATCCAGAGCGGACGCATGACGGGCTGACCGGCCGACGCACATGACTGGAACAGAGTGTACACGTACGGAAGCAGCGCGTAACGCCAGCGGATGGCGTTGCGAATGCGTTCCGTGTGTGGCTCACCAAAGACCCAAGGCTCACGACGGGCCGAGTCGTGGTGCGCGTGGCCACGGAAGAATGGCTGGTAGGCAGCAGCCTGGTACCAACGCGTGAGCAGCTCTGTGTCTGGGTTGCCGAAGAAGCCGCCGACATCAGCGCCGACAAAGGTCAGGCCAGCCACCGACATGGAGAGCAACATCTTGGTTGCGTACTTGAGGTGGGACCACTGAGCAGCGTTATCGCCCGTCCAGACGGCACCGAAGCGCTGCGAACCAGCAAAGAACGCACGTGACAGTACGAACGGACGCTGCGTGGAGCTGGCCACGGTCAGTGCCTGGGTCTCGTCGATCGCGGCCGGCAGCTGACGCACGATCTGGCCCTCCATCGTGGCCTGCTGCATGTACATACCGTACATGTTGTGCCACTCGCGGTGCTCCACGCCGTCCAGGTTTGTGCACGTCTTGCGCATAGACACCTCCGGTCCGTTGAAAACCGAAGGCTCGTTCATGTCGTTCCACGTGAACAGGTCCTTGGTGCTTCCCCCGTAGTTTTCGTAGCGGAACATACTGCTCCACCAACGACGCGCCTTGAGTGATGTAAAGTCGACGTAGGCCGAGTTTCCTGGCCAGCACCATCCGTTGAAATCGTTGCCCTGCTCGTCCTTGATGTACAATCCCTTGGCAGTCGCTTCATCATGAACGGCGTATCCAGCGTCGACCTTGATGTGTGGATCCACGATCGTCACCATCTTTCGGCCTGTGCGAGCCACACGCTCCTGCATCTCCAGTGGCGTAGGGAACGCGTGCTTGTCCCATGTGAAGTAGCGCTTGCCATCCGTGTGTTCGATGTCGAGCCACAGCACGTCGTACGGGATCAGGTGCTCGTCGAAGCCAGCGTCGACACGGTCGACGTCGGCCTCGTTCTTGTAGTTCCAGCGGCACTGGTGGTAGCCAACGGCGAACATTGGGGGCATCTGGGCACGGCCCGTGAGCAGCGTGTACTGCGAGAAGAAATCCTTGGAGGTCGGGCCGACCAGGAAGAACAGATCCACCACACCAGACTCACTGAGCCAATGGCTCTTCTTGGTGGCGTCGGGCTTAGTCTCGATATCCACGAACGTCTCAGACGGGTTGTGCCAGAACACACCAACCGTCGAAGACGCATCAGGCGCCACGAGCACAGGGATAGAGCCGTACAGTGCCATGGGCACATCCAGGTCGTGCTCGAACACATCCAGGTTGTACAGTCGGTACGGATCCGTCACAGCCTTGAGCTCTCCAGTTTCTGACGTCTCCACCGTGTTCTTGAGCAGAAAGTCGCTCGCGTGCTCTGGGATACCGTACAGTCCTCGGTTCTTGCCGTGGAACGAGATGTCCAGACCCACCGAGCTCGGGCCAAACTTTTTCTTGTCCGTATGGCCACCGAAAGACTCCTCCCAGCCTTCCTGGGTCGCTGACGTAGCCACTGGTGCATCGGCCACAGGCTCCGCCTTCTTCTGCACCGAGCCGTCCGAGTAGATCGCGAGACCGTCCTCGCCGTAGTCCACGACGGTCTTGCCCTCATGCACATCCACAGCCTCCTCGGTCGTGGCCTCTGCTGCCACCTCCTGGGCCGTCGCGCGGTCTGCGCGCGCCTCAAAGTGGAACTGCTTGTCGCCGTTGGTCGAGATCACCTTCTCCTTGTTCAGATACACGTCGACGCCGAACGGCGCGAGTCGCAGCGCCACGACCACATCGGCCTGCGCGAAAAGCAGCACGTCGCCAGCCGCGAGGTCCTTCAGCCCGCTCTCGGCGGCCGTGACCTGCTTCAGCGGGCGCGCCACCAGCGCCTCCTTCATCAACACGTCGCCGTTCTCCCATCGCTTCTTCGGGTCCGACGCGTCCGCCCACTTCTCCTCGACGTGGAGACGCACAGCGGGCTGAGCGGATGACGCAGCGTCCAGCACAAACTGCAGGCGACCCAGCAGCGGCTGCTGTGAGCCGGACGACGCGTCCGAGAGCTCGAACTCGACGGCGTTGCCGCGCTGTGCGACGCTGGACGCGGCGACGGTGAAGTGCTGCGGCGACGCGAAGCGGTACTTTCCGCAGAACTGCGTCTGCTCGCACGTGCGGAACTTGCTGCGGTCCACGGCGGCGGCGGGGGAGGCCGCGAGCGCGCACGCCAGCGCGGCCAGCGCTAGCCACTTGCGAACCATTTTCCACGATGCCACGCGTTGCGTATTGGTGTGTAAGTGAAGTGGATCTCTTCACGGGAAGCGCAGCGGACGCGGTACGAACAGGTTCCTAACGGCGGCGGTTACATGGCGGTTGGTGATTGGAAGAAAATGATCCGAGCAAGAAGCGGGGGAGGGAAGCGGTAGCAATATCAGTACACAGATTATGTGGCGGCTTGTCCTGGGACTAATGTTGGGCTTGTGCATCACACTCACAACGGGCCTGGACCACAACTGGCTTTGGTAGCATACTGCGTTGTAAGGCCTTACGTGCAAGTGGTGCCATGAAACGACTGTCAACGAAGGGGTTCAACACCGTGGCAGTATTTATAAATGTACTGGTTTTAGCATACGCTTTTACCGTTTTGTCTCCCTCGTATTGGACCTTGTTTTGGAATTCAAGCCTCCGTAACCACCGTGAACCGTCACCAGTGAGCGGTTTCCTTTCGTGCACTTCAACTCCCGACGGGTCGGAAATGGACGACGCGGCTGCGAAGGGCGGTCGCGACGCGGCCTCCATGCGGATCCGCAGCATGGGCAGCGACGACGAAGACGATGCAGTCGCTGGGGTTGCGTATGCCGATGCGATCGATGCGCCTCCGGTCTCAAACGGCCGAGAAATGACCGGTGTGGAGCACACGCCGCTGCTCGCTGCCGAGCAACACGAGGACGCCGAGGACGCGGAGGAAGACGACGAAGATGATGATGAGGAGGAGGACGATGACGATGCTGGCAGCGATTACAGGGATGGAGAGGGCCCTGGTAGTGGCAATAGTGTCGAAGAGCCGCTTCTCGGGGGCTCTGGGAAGCCCAAGAACGGCCGGAAAGGGAAACGCCACATGAGCGTGGAGGAGATGGCGGAGGCCATCGCGAAAGAAGAGGCACTGCTAGACGCTCCACTGGACGCACACCACGCACTGGAATTTGCTGACGAGAACCATCACGCAGCCGACGTCGCGGCGCTGCCTCATGCAGACGCACAGGACTCTGGGAAGCCACCGTCCGTCGCTCAACTGCAGTCGGCCGTCGAAGAAACGGCCTTCGGGCTGCCGCATCTGGACGTCCAGGAGCCAGGGGCGTCGCGCAAGTCGTCGCTGCAGATGATCGCGACGGCGGCGCGGGAGTTTCGCGACATGCATCGTGCTAGCGCCCAAAATCTGAGCGACCCGGAGGCCATCACGCTCGTAAAGGCGCGGAAGCTGTGGTGGCGTGAGACGCTGCGGACGCTCGGGTACTCGCTAGTGTTTTTGGACGCATTGTACGTGCTGATGAGCGTGCCGCTGCGCATGGGGTACTTCTACGACCCGTGGAACCACCCGACCAAGCGCGATGAGTGGACACGAGTGCTGACAGTGTTCACGGTTTGCGATGTCTTGGGCGAGCTGGTGCGATTGGGATACGCGTGGAGAGCAGGGGCCAAGAAGGCGGCGCTGGCCACATTTTCGTCAAGGAAGAGCGTCGCCCGATCGACGCATACCACGCATCAAGCCCACCACCCGCAGGAGAATGGCAAGCCTAACGCCGTCTTCGTGCGTCCCACGCGGAAGTCGCTCTTCTCGATGAGAGGTAGCGTGACCTCCGGTGGGATATCGGCCAAGACCACAGAAGCGCTTTCGTCGGTCGCTCAATCCAATGTGGAGATTCGGCGCAGCATCCCATATATTGCGCTCATTCTTGGCGCATTCCCAGTCGAGGCCGTCGTTGCCGTCTTCAACTACAATCTACTGCATATTGTCCGCATGGGCAAGCTCGTGATCATCGGGTACTCACTTGCCCCAGCGTATACTGTCCTGCTGCTCAAGTGCCGTCGCTTTCGGTGGGCGCAGTGGCTCTCCTTCAGCACGCTCGCGACTCCGTTCTACCTCTTCTGGATAGGACTGTACCTGTGCCATTTGACAGCT